>VZTR01003513.1:0-11875 GCA_013400775.1 Chaetops frenatus
GAAGCTGAAAGGGCTCTGTGTCCTGGATGTGTTTACATGTATTGCTGGTGTCACATGGACTGAGCCCCTAGGCAGCCTCTTACTTTAAGTCACCTGGAATTGATGCATATGTCCATCACTGTAGTACTTATATGAACTTCTAGTCTGGCCTGGGCCATGAGCAGGTTCTCCATGTTATCCTCATTTGTCAGTAAATAGCAACATTCCAGCAGCTCTAATTAGGTACTTTACCAGCCTGGTTAATGCAAACATGAATCTGAGTTTCAGCAAATTTTATTTCTCACAGAAATGTTCCTGTTGTACTCTGAAGGAGTCTGATCTGTACAAGTAATACTAACTGAGGAATTTTAAAAGAAGGAAAGAAAAAATATACACAATCTGTGTTGTACTGAAATTTGTTTTTCAAGGTATTTACAACGTTTTGTAAATTGATGTAAACAGATATTATTTCTAGCTATTTGTAGACACCAAGATGGACCTCTAGTTACAGGTTACCACAGACACTTCATTCCTCTCTCTGTAAGCCTCAGTTGTTTTTCTTTTCACTTTTGTCATTGCCAACTGAAAGGCATAAAAATGCAAATCAAAATGCAGCCTGTATGAAAGCACTATTTTAGCCTTTGATTGGAATTATGCTATTGCTGATATTTAGTTGTTTAATTAAATGTTTCTTTTTCATTTCAGCTCTCCATTTAAGGAGGAGGGAGACAGTCTTGTTTCATTACTGGTACTCTAAAGGAGTTGTGCACTGGGACAGATAGTTTCCTTCACACATAATGCTTTCTCATAATTTCCTTCACTTAGGTGTTCAGCTTAGGGATAATTAAAACAGTTCACTTTATTTCTAGCTAGTGCACAGATACATCTCTGTATCTCTGGAGTGAAACAACTGGACTGATGATGATGCTTTGTCATTTACAGCTGAGTCTTGGAGGCACTGACTATTGCAATGAGTGAGCAGGAGCTTTAAAGTATACTAAGCAGACCTGGCAACTGCATTATAACTGTATAACTCAGTCAGTTCCATGAATGTAATACCTTAGAACTAGGAAAGTAAATGAGTTGAGGCCATTTCAGCATATCTTTGTTTTGCCTCTTGTTGGAATTCTTTCTTTGTGGGTTTCTCTCCCATTCAGCTAAGTTGGGCTTTATGATCAAAATATCTGTAAAAAAATGAGGTACCAAATGGGGAAGACAGATAGTTTTTTTTCACTCCAGTACAGTATCCAGCCCTTGAGTATCGTGGTGGAGTATATTTTGGAGCAGAAGGAATACAAAGTTTTTTCTTTTCAAAGGGGAATTTTAAGCCCATAAGCACAGCAAATTGTTATTCAGCTTGTAGCAGGAGGCACATTTGCACAGGAATAATAACAGCTGCATTGGGGGTATAAAAAAGGAATCCCAGATTTTTACTTTGAGCTCCATCATATAATGACTGACAGCTCCTGACAAAAGCTCTCACAGGATGGGTAATACCAAAATGAAATAGGCTTAGTCAGGCTGGAGGGACATGGAGTCACCAGTTGGAAGGGCCTGAGGCACCCTGCCGAGTTATAGGTTTGGGATGTGATAACAGGCACAAGACCAATAGCTTTAGGGATAAACAATTTTATGCCTGTATAAATAAAGACAGATTACTAGTGCAATTATCCAGACTGTAACAACAGCAAATTCAATAATTCACTAATACTGGGCTAGAATTAACATCTGGGACTGCAAAGATGTACATGCCAATGGCTGTCAGGCAGGCATTACTCTAACAGTATGTGATAATTTTTCAAGGTAATAATGCTTCTGGATGTGTATTTTCTTATTTTGAGATCCCAACTGGTACCAACTGGTGTGTATGTACAATGAATTGGACTATGTTAAAATTGCTTTGTGTGGAATGTTTTGTTGGGGTCTCAAAGGACTTTGCAGAAGATTACCTTGTTAACTAGCTTTTTCCATAATGCCTCTTGTCTTGGTTCATAGCTTTTTTGATTCACAGTTTTAATTTGATTAATTTACACAGATTTAATTTAATCACATTTAATTGGTTCACAGTTCTACATTATAAAACATTCAATAACAGACTGGCAAGTGATGTAGAGTGACCAGTGCTCATTGAGTTATAATAATCTATTTTGTCAAAATGATTGATGACTTCTGAAGTTACATTAATCTTTTAGGTGTTTGAGACAAGCCTCACCTTATTTATTGTGGGTCATAGGGCTTTCAACTAGAGAAAAGGTCCTTCCACAAGATCTACGTGGGAAATTCCATAGAGGTCTCAAGAACAGACAGAAAATCAGCAACCATGAAACAACATGAATATGAGTCTTGTGGGGGAGTTTATCAATGAGTATAAACACCTGGTGGGGGTGGAGGTAAAGGAGATTGAACCAGACTCTTCAGTAGTGGCCAGTGAAATGGCAGGAAGCAGTGAGTACTAATTGAAATACAGGGAACTCCACTTAAATGTAGGAAAAAGCTTTTTCACTACGTGGTTAGTTGAACACTGGATGAGGTTATCCAGCGAGGTTGTGGAGTCTCTATCTGTGGGAATGTTTAAAACCCAACCAGACCTGGCCCTAAGCACTTCTCTACTCAAGGTGGACAATTTCTGGAGGTCTCTTCTGACCTCTGGTTTGTGGCTTCCAGGGTGATTGCCTCTTGCCAGTATAAATGTTCTAAGAGCTGACAGTTTGGTAGCCTGGTTTATTTATCTCAGGATGTGAAATCACTCCAGAAGGAATTAGTCTCCAGTAATCATGAGAATCATGCATGATTCTAAGACTCCATCAGTGTTAATAATGGAGAGATAAAACCTATTACTAACCAGGAGATGGCAAAGTATAGTGTTTAGATCAGCCACTAAATTATAATTATGATGCTTCCTTTTGAAGTTGCTCTTGTCTCTGACTTGGGATGGATAAATGACCTTCTTTCTTGATGGCAATAACTTGGCATTCCAACACCAACACATCACCAAGAGGACAGAATGCAATCTCCCGAAGGCGACCATTTCACCATGTGGTGCTGACATAGGAGCAGTACCAGGATTGGACCACTTGGTCTTTCTTTCGTGGGTAGGGGATCTTAAACAGTCTCTCCCCTTCCATGAAGAGTGTTATGAGGTGGGAAAGAATGGGGTGCAGTTTTCACTGAAACCACTGAAATAAGAAAAACCTACTTGGGGACATTCACATGGTAAAAGGAATTGTCCTCAAGTTTTGTCAGATATTCTATGTTTTAACAGGGCCAGGTCTTCAGGAGGAGTTTTTTTATTAGTTTGGTTACTATTTTTTTGCAAAAGCACGTCATTTCACACTGTCATGTGCAGAGCTTAGCGGGATTCATTTCTGTGGTAAAAGAGGAGAAATCGACCTTTTGGAGCCATTGCAGCAGTTCTGCTTCATGCTCTTGTATACCAATTATATTCATACCTGTTCTTTGAGCCAGAACTGGTGCCCAGGGTCATGGAAATGTGTCACTTCATAATGATGGGACACCATCTCCTCTTTATAAAAGGACACAAGTTGCTTGACAGAATGAGAGAACCTCATGGAAGAGAGGGTATACACTGTGTAATGTAGCCACGTATTCCTGGGAAAAGTGTGGGTGGGCTTGCTGGGTGGCCTGGTAGCACATGGGCCTTGGACAGGTCTGATAGGCACGTGCCCTTAGCGAGGCAGGCACAAGTGCTGATAGCACAAAGTGACACTCCTGTTAATGCCTGGGGATGGCAGTGTGGTCTACTCTGCTTGGGATAGTGCAATAGGCTTTGTTCTTATAACATGGAATCTGAGGGCACAAGACTCTCTGGAGTCAAAATACAAGTCTTACCCAGAACGACCATGCTTCAAATTGATATATGTGGGTATTCATCTTTTCTTAAGGGAATCCCCAGGCAACAAGCAGATGTCCTCACCTCACCATTCTTCTAAAACCTTGTTTATTGGGTGAGTTGTAATTTTCCCTTTTAAAAGTGTTTTCCCAGCAAGAGTCCATGCTCTGCAGTTAAAAACTGAAAAACTGACTTCATCTCTGAGAAGCTTTTGTTGAGCTTTTCAGATTATCTAATTAAAAAACCCCAATCTTTCCCTCTGGAAATGCCCTTTGGTGTGGTTGAGAGAGATTGCAGCTTCTAGAGAAAAATGTCTTTCATACTAAGACAAGAATTGGTCTTTTGGGTAGTTTTGCTCTTCCATAACTGAGTTAGGATATGGAATTACTGATCACGACAATGTAAAATTGCATTTCTTTGTTTTAAAGGAGATAAATTATGATTTAAGGTGTACCTTAGATGGCACCGTGTTACTGAGGGTGATGGTTTACTTCTGTGATACCCTTACTTTGGGTACATCAGAAGCAGAGCATGCCGACATTTAAAATGAGGTGGTCACATTTTCTATGCACCTTTTTATGTAACAGATGACCTTGAGTGATGTCATCCTCATCTGAACTGCAGTGACATGAACATGAAAGGTGGTGTTTGTGTTGCTGTTTGCAGCTGGGCAAAGACGATAAACCTTTCCCAGGCAAAGAGCTCCCTTGGCGGTTTGTTACGGCTTATTATTTACTTCCTTTGAAAAAATAATGGTGTTGTGGTTGATGTTGTATTTTTTTAGTGCTGCTGATTGTTTTATTTGAAGCTGTAGAGAAATCTTCATCCTGAACTTGCTAAAGGGACTTGAGAGGATGATAAATTCAGTCTTCTAGACCTTGTGTCTCAGTAATCCTGATGGACAGTCCAGATCCATTGCAGAGGTTCCTAACAAAAAACCAGCATACAAACTTTTAAGCTCTTATTTGAAATTCAGCTGGGAAGTCTTTTTTTCTTGTCATTAATAATGGTCCTGGCAGTTCCACTCCCTATCTGTTTTCCTGCTACAGATAATATTAAGCTGCATGCTTGCTTGTTCTTGTCATTAATAATGGTCCTGGCAGTTCCACTCCCTATCTGTTTTCCTGCTACAGATAATATTAAGCTGCATGCTTGCTTGCTTTTGCACCCTCAAGCCTGATTTTGGGCAGTTTTACTTGATGAACCGGTTGTTAGCTGAAGTTGTTCATTAATGATTGGGGAAGCAGAAATTAAATTACAGTTTGGATTAAGCAGGAGAGCAGGCAACAGGAGCTTTAGGTCCTTAGAGCTGATCTGCTAGATCAAGGGTGCAGTAACAGCTGTAAAATTTGCATTGCACACTATATCTGGCTATTTCAGTCAAAGCTGGTAGGGATTGATGTTACTTCTCATAAAAGCAAACAGGCATAAATGTTCTTAAAATTTTGTTTAGAAGGTAAGGTAAGTAAATACTGAAGTCAAGTAATCTGAGGAGCTGAAGTGTTTTCCTAAGATGAGGCAGAAATGTAATTGGGCCTAGTTTTTCTCATAATTTCATGCCTGAAAAATTACCTCTCATGTTGAATACCTCAAATTTTTGGCCATTCTGGAAGGCACAGGTGCCTATTAGATAGCTAAATAAATGTGTTTGCAGCCTTATTCATCAGTATCCATCCCTTGGCTTTTTGGAATTTGTCTGTGTTGTCTATGCCATAGAGCAGCACAGGGTGTTGACTCAGAGCAGGCACATGCATGGAGGGAACTTGGCAGAACAGTTAGACTCCATATAGACTGTGCTGTTTTCCCTCCAAAGGCAAAAGTATATCTGGCCTCACTGAGAAGCAGTAAGACTAGATATCTCTTCATACTGGATCTTTTAAAGTCTGCAGTAAGAGCTGAAAAGAAGAATCCATATTATGGATATAAATTCTGCACATCATAAACATCAATTATGAGGGTCAGAAATATGTGTACCTATGTATGTATCAGAAAGGTGACCAATCCAAGGAAGAACAGGCTTGGTACCAGGCAGATGAAGTCCCAGTTGATTCTTGTGGTGGTGGAGAAAGTGAGAAACAGAGTGTCATGACAAAGGTCACTTGGTTAAACCACAGAGGGAGCCAATATATGGCAAATGGAGAAGCACAATAAATACTGAGTGAAAGTAAAGAAGGTTTAGTGCCACTTCTTTTGCATTTTATATTCTATTTTGTGTTAAGCTTTCAGAGGTGAATTTCAGGTTTAGCTTCTCTTATCCTCATTTTGTCTGTATCCTAAATTTAATTTAGTGCCACTATCTTATAATTTGCAGACTTTGAAGAATTATCTCATTAGTCTGGTTTGATTTACTTAATTTGGTATTTCAGTCTATGCTACCAGCCTGCAGGTGGGATTTTTAAAATAAATTTCTTCCTGAGTGTCTGTAATTGGTTTTTAGTGCCTTTCTGTCTAGATTGACGCCTATTATAAATCAGCATGATCACAATAGTTCCACTGAGACACTGTGCTTGTTTTCATATCAATTTTCTTACAGTTCAGGATGAAATCCAGCAGCCTCTGTTCTGGTAGAAGTCAGGTTTCTTCTCTGTGAACTTCTGTAGTAACAACTACAAAGAGGATTGGCCCAGTTAAAATGTGGGTTTTTTCTTCCTTTGTGTTTGTTTCTTATGGTACAGAGTATCTGTAGTTCTAGGAAAATAATAATCTACCTTTATGAAACTTACTCAATGTGTTATTCCTCACACTATTGCAATCTTGTTAATTCCAAGAGTCTCATACTAAAATTGCTGTATAAAATAGAAGTGCTTTTGTAATAAAGAAAAAAATGCAAGAAGATGGGTAAAAGGTATCACACCATGTATGATATACCAATAGTGCATAGAGTAACATGCTGGTTGACATAAGAAAACATGTAAAAGTATGACCCATTAAAGGAAAAACACATTTTCCAATACAGTTAAGTTCTAAAACTGAAGAAAAAAAATCGGCATGTTTCCCTCTTTTTGCAATTCTTTGTAAGAATGTTAAAACTTTCAAGTAAACAATGGTTTATGAGAGGATGGATGCATCTGTAACATTAAAAACATAGGTAACTGAATTACTGTTTCATTTGTGTGTCTTGATACTATTCGATATTGGCCTGTTTTTACAGGCACTTTTGCATACCTGTCACTATGTTCCCCAGAGCAGTTAAACATGAATAGATGTGCTAACTTAATGTGATACTTGAACAGTTTGTGTGGGCCTTTGTTTCCCAGATCAGTTTCTTAATGCACAAAAACCCCTTGTTTTGGTTTGTGACTTGACCAAAGCATTTCTGTGTGATTAAAATATTTTCCAAAGATATTCAGCCAATTGGTGGTGGTNTTACATGAGCCTAACCCAGGCCGATGCTGAGAGCTGCAAGGGCATAGCAGAAACTTGTTGGCTGAGATCTGCCAGAGGTATAGTGCTGGCAATCAGAAAATTAATGGCTTTTTTGATAGTAAGGAAGTTAAATGGGAAAATGTTTTGTGTGTTTCAAAACACTTGTGCCTGGGTTTTGAGAAATCCTTTTTTGTATGTTGAATAGGTAATGCAGGACAAACTGCATCTTCATGGATTGTTTTAATAGCTTGGCCACTCACCAATGCATCACGCTTTGTGAAACATGATCTTAAGTTAATGCAATGATGGGAGTAAATTATTNAGAGGATTGGCCCAGTTAAAATGTGGGTTTTTTCTTCCTTTGTGTTTGTTTCTTATGGTACAGAGTATCTGTAGTTCTAGGAAAATAATAATCTACCTTTATGAAACTTACTCAATGTGTTATTCCTCACACTATTGCAATCTTGTTAATTCCAAGAGTCTCATACTAAAATTGCTGTATAAAATAGAAGTGCTTTTGTAATAAAGAAAAAAATGCAAGAAGATGGGTAAAAGGTATCACACCATGTATGATATACCAATAGTGCATAGAGTAACATGCTGGTTGACATAAGAAAACATGTAAAAGTATGACCCATTAAAGGAAAAACACATTTTCCAATACAGTTAAGTTCTAAAACTGAAGAAAAAAAATCGGCATGTTTCCCTCTTTTTGCAATTCTTTGTAAGAATGTTAAAACTTTCAAGTAAACAATGGTTTATGAGAGGATGGATGCATCTGTAACATTAAAAACATAGGTAACTGAATTACTGTTTCATTTGTGTGTCTTGATACTATTCGATATTGGCCTGTTTTTACAGGCACTTTTGCATACCTGTCACTATGTTCCCCAGAGCAGTTAAACATGAATAGATGTGCTAACTTAATGTGATACTTGAACAGTTTGTGTGGGCCTTTGTTTCCCAGATCAGTTTCTTAATGCACAAAAACCCCTTGTTTTGGTTTGTGACTTGACCAAAGCATTTCTGTGTGATTAAAATATTTTCCAAAGATATTCAGCCAATTGGTGGTGGTACTGTTCTTTTATTCAAATTGACTTCTTGGCCTGTCCATGGCAAGAGAAAAATGAGATTTCAGCTATTCAAAAAGATGACAGTAGACATTCCCATGGATATCCCAGTGAAACATGGAGAAGATCTCTCTGCAACTCAGGTCTCCTCACTCTCCATGACCCCTGGCAACATCTCACAACCAAAGGACAGACTAAGAAGTCAACCACTGATGAGGAGCAAAGTCACACTTTGGCAGAAATGATGAGGCAAGCAGTCATTGTCACTTTTCTTTCCCTGTTTTGAATGTAGAATGAAGAAGGTTTCCTGCAGGAGGGAATGGTGAATAATACAGGGGTTCCTGTGGATCCTGAGAATGAGGCTTATGAAATGCCTCCACAGGTAAATCTGTTGTGGTGTTCACTGGGAGTGCATGTAAGAGAAGGGCACAGGAGGAGGCTGCATGCTCAATCTACATGAGCCTAACCCAGGCTGATGCTGGGAGCTGCAAGGGTATAGCAGAAACTTGGCCTCTTTGGCTGAGATCTGCAAGAGGTATAGTGCTGGCAATCAGAAAATTAATGGCTTTTTTGATAGTAAGGGAGTTAAATGGGAAAATGTTTTGTGTGTTTCAAAACACTTGTGCCTGGGTTTTGAGGAATCATTTTTTGTATGTTGAATAGGTGTCCTGGTTTGNAGTGCAGGACAAACTGCATCTTCATGGATTGTTTTAATAGCTTGGCCACTCACCAATGCATCATGCTTTGTGAAACATGATCTTAAGTTAATGCAATGATGGGAGTAAATTATTTTGTTGGTTTTAATGAACCAGCTGTCTAAAATATTACTACGATGTCTGGCATGATGCACTGGTAGTTGGAATAGCAGTTTTATGGTAGCACAAATAATTAGACTGAAAATGAGAGGCATAAAAAATTTAGGCCATGATCCAGTGAAAGACTTAAAGGCTTGAGTGTAGCATCTTGAATATCACTGAAATTATGGCTGCTGCTCGTGTGTACATAGTTAAACACTCCCTTAAATGATTTACTGGCTCCTATGAGGATCTGCACCACCTGGTTCAGCTCAGAAGTAGTCCTTCCTCTCCAAGTGAATTGTTATGGGTGGCCTCAGGAGTTCCTGGTAGCATCAGCTGAATGATGTGTTAATCGCTGTAAAAGTCTAATTCTCTGCCAAATACTATGACTTGTAAGGTACAGAATCTGGAAAATGTGACAAAATACAAATAAATGTCATATCCTGATCCCACGAGAATCCATAGTATTTGGGCATTGAATCCACTAGCAGTAGAATAAATAGAGAAAATGGGATGTCTTTATCTAAAATACCAGTAGTGCTGATTTCTGCTCTCCCTCAATAGGAGGAGTATCAAGACTATGATCCTGAAGCATGAGAGTCCTTCCCTTCCTTTCTATCACCTGAAATCTACTAACTACTAAAGACGTCCCATCCTGTACAAGTGCTGAGTTAAAATGTGCCCAGTCGTTAAATTTTTTTACAGTTTTTATGTTGTATTTTGAAGTCTTCTGTCAGCAATGATTGAAGTATCTGTGACTGCATCCACCTTGTTTCAGCATTTCCCTCCTGCTGAAATGAAAGCCAGTTGGCAGGATCATTGTTGTGCTGTGGATATTGTGGCTTCAAGTTTAAAAGTTAAAAAAGAAAATATTAAGTAAAAACACCTAAGTGTCTACTGCTTATTTCTAATTCTGTACATGTTTTGTTGATAGTCTGTCAGTAATTTGATATTGTTTATGATACAGTTTTTATTTGTTTCCTATGACTATTCTTTCTGTGCAGAGATTACTTATTGTGAGAGCTTTATATATATGTGTATGTATTATACATATAAAAAAGTAATTGAGCATGAACTATGCACCTATAAATATTAGCTGTTGAAATTTTATTGTTTTGTGATGTGTTTTATTAACTTGTGTCTGTAAATAATGGTGTTCAACTGAAGCAAATAAAATGTAACCCATTAAGAATGAATTTTGAAATTAGTGATGATTTCTAACACCACCTTTCCCTTACAAAAGCCCTTGTTGAAGCATTCAAGCTGTGTTGCTTCTTTTGAAGGAACTGGAGGAACAACATCAGAAAATCTAAGCCCAGTCTGTACAAAAAAACATGGTGAAGAATGAGAAAATCAGGGCTGCTATCTCAGCTGGGTGCAGCTTTGCTGACAGATTCGTTTGTAGGGCTAATAAACTTGCTGTTGTAAGGACAACCTGAAAGTGAATAAAGCCATTAATAATGGTCTGCAACAAATTATCAGGAAATCATGACACCCTTTGAAGAATTTCTGTTCCAAGGTTGTTAAGTGCTGGGATATACAGTGATGTTTTACTTGCAATGAATTTGTCTTGTATAAAGTGCCATTTTGCAGAACTACAGTCTACTGTCTGTTTTTAGACATGTGCTGCCTCGATATTTTTTCATATAGTAAAAAGATTTAAATGTCAGATGGTTTTACTTCTGCCATGTTTTATTGTTTGTTATTTTGGGTCAAATGTTGCCTCTAACCTGAAGTAGTTTTGTGTTTAAGGTTTTCTAGTTTTGAGTAGGATTTTGAGCTTGACTTGCAGCTACTTTTTTCAGTGTTCTGGATAACAGGTAAGTATCCTTGTTTGGTTTTGAAAGTGGGGAAACTTAGGCACAACCACATAATGCATGTTACTGGTATGCTCAATGTTGGACACAGATCCATTGAGGATGAACTCTCCAACTTGTTCTTGAACTGAGCACCTTTCTGGCTTTCTGCAACCATCCTGGTACTAGCATGAAATGGATCTTTCCAACTGTGTGCCTGTCCCATCTGTATACAGGGGGAACTGATGATGCAGTACTGTGAGCCAGTCACATGAACATCCTGGTTTTGTGATGCTTAGAAAACCAGCACTTCAATTTCCCATGTCACCCCCCAGTCCCAACCCAATATTTCTCAGGAATTCCATTTATTTCAGAAGAATTGTTATTGAGCTGTTCTTTTCTTTCTTCAAAGCAATGACAAATCCCCTTGATCATTTCTAACAGCTTTCAGGTATTTTCATCAATAGTTTAATTGCTTAATGGAATCTGAAATCCTGTGCTTTTTTGCAGAATTTTTTCATGGTCATCTGTAACAACCCACCCACAGTTTGTAGTCTCCTTCACAGGTGATGTGTCCAAAGGCTTTCTTGACCTGGACTTCTTTACTGTCCAAAATGAATTACTCAGTGATAAATCTCTTGATTGCATTCCTGGAAAATTATATCAGGATGGAGTACAATGTAAGATACTGCTTCTATATATATATCTTTATGTTGTTTAAGGATCTTTCTGTTCTAGGAGAAAGATTTGGGAAGAAAAGCCCAGTGCTACAGTGTGATTTTTTTTTTTTTTCCCTGTTGTGGTTTAAAGGACAACAACTTTTTTTTTCTCCTTCCTGGGGGGGTTCTTTGTTTTTCTACTTCCGCCGGGGAACAGTTTCCACCAGAGGTGAGGAGCCCACGGATTGGCTAATTTTAAGATGGGCACTTCATGTAGCCACTAGAATATTAGGGGCGTCTTTGCAAAGCTTACATTTTTAGGAGCGGGAAGTTTGAAGCCCTCTTCGACTTCCGTCCA
>VZTR01003513.1:18014-31305 GCA_013400775.1 Chaetops frenatus
ACATCAGATGAGACAGCCAGGAGGTAACAAACAGAATAGGAAACTAGGTCAGATGAGCTTTCTCCCATGTTGGAATAAGTGCTTTCACAAATGCTTCCCCTAGTGGATACATAAAGATGGGGTTTCATTGTTTTCCATGAATACATCTCTGAATAGGTCAGAGTCTACCAGCAACTGATACCTCTATAGGGTGCATTTCTGCAGAAAACCTGAATGTCTGAGATTACAAGTGTGTGATTTTCAGCTGCAGCATGGGAGAGCTTTTCACAGGAGGCCAAAGCACCCGTGTACTTCTGATGACTAACGTGAGATTCAACTAGAATAATGTTTTTATGAAAAGGCAACTGCTGGGATATCTCAACATCTTTTTCTTTCTATTCACCACTGTCACATTGATTTCTTTATCTCCACTAATCTGCTAAATTTTCAGAGGGTCAGATCTTACCCTGTACCCATTGCTGTGTGTCCATTTTATTGTGAAATTTTACTCCAGCCACTGTGTCTGGTACATTGTGATGAGGCTGCAAGCGTGTCTGGCAAGCTGGGGTTTTTAGTCTTTGATCTGCCCTCTGGAAAGAGGACAGCTTATCTTCTCCTTGCTGTGTTCCATCCCTGCTGTAGCCAAAGACACGGCAAAGCAGAGGCAGTGCCTGAATGCACTGAGGTGGGGAGACACAGGGGCTGTTCAAGGATGGCTGAGGAGGCTGGAGGAAAAAAATACCAGGCATGAGAGCCTTGCTGAGAATTGGCTAGCATTCATCCTGCCTCCCTCCCCCAGGCACTGCTTCTGGTGTCAGAGGCTAATGATAGAAAATAGTCCCTGGCTTTATGATGCTTCCAGGGCTAGCACCTCGAGGAGCCAGGTAAATTCAGAACAGGGATGTTCTCTCCATGAGCCAGAATTCCTGTGCTGTTTGAGGAGACCTGGCTTTTTATGCTGAATTTCCTTTTCCACTTCGCTGCCACCTGAAGTCTTCTGTACCAACAAAACAAAAGCAGCTGACTGCGGAATGTACTAGATTTATAATTTTAAAAAAAGTAAGAAATCTGATTTTAGCAGGCTCCCAAATATAAGAGGGAACCGTACAATGCCCTCTGTTGTTTGGCCAGGCATTTTATTCATGCGAATTGCAGTTGTAAAATTCCGTGAAGCCTTGCAAAAATAACAAAGATTCTCGTCCAATGTTAGCACTTGGTAAGATAGCATCCTGCTGAAATGGCTGAATTGCCTACTTCCCAAAACCAGAAAAATTTCAAAAGGAGCAGCCTTAGCGAGAAGACGTAACAGTGCCACTGAGTAAAATAGGAAAACATGTTAATGGTGAGAATATAAAGAACAGTGATTTACAAGCAATATATAGTAAGGCAAAAAAGAAATGAAATCTGTGATCTCAGTCCACTAAGTGTCAGCTTTCCTTGGCAAAAGAAGGTGATGGCATCTCTGACAAAGTCCTTGAAACTAAATTCATCCTATTTATTCAGCCCTCTCATTCCAAAACAGAGTTCCTTTCTGGCCCAGATTTGCAGCAAGAGAGTGATATATTTTATTTGAATAACTGAGTATTCCAAGGTGTGAAATAAATGGACTTTTGAAAGCCTTCAATTTTCATTCTCAGTTTTATGAAAGCTCAACTAATTCAAATATGATTATAATTCTAGTCTCTTACAGTCTGTGCAAAGGCAGTTGCTGTGCACTAGAGTGACAGCTCTCCTGTACTCTGCATTTCACAGACAGATGAGTCTTTCTTGCTGTTAATTGTTGTTCAGTATGTGTAGGCACTATCATTAGATACTGTAAGTGATACTATTTTAATAATTGTCTTCGAGGGTGGGGGATTATCCCAAATTCAAGGAATCAATTTTTTTAAGGCATTTAACATTAATACTAGGTAACATACTTGAAAGCTGCCAAATTCAAGCCTCACAACTAACAGCCCGAACCTGCGTTAGCAGAGTTTTGCAGATATAACCACATAACTGTATGTGAGAGACGGTTCGAGATTCATCTGCCTCACGGCCATCGCCCAGGACAGAGACTGTGAGACAGAGACTGAAATCCTGGCCCTGGCCTGACTAAGGTGGGATGCCTGTGAGAGACCCTGGCTCTGGCCTGAGCCTTTCCTGCAGGTGCGCTCTGGGATGCCTGCCAAGTCATTGTCTGCAGACCTGCCCAGGTGTCGGCTACCAAGCATTGTGTCCACTGGACCAAAACCCAGGTGCAGACCACCGTGACAGGACACAGTTTCACTGCCGAGAATGTCCTGTACCTGCTCCCACCTGCTGTTGAACAGTGACGTCTGCTGTAACGGGACAATGGTTACCAGCTTTCCCCACCTTTTTGGCCAGGGGCCCCTCGTCTCTGAAAGGACTATAAAGAGACCCCCTAGAATCAACCAACTTCGAGATCTCCCCACGGAAGAAGACGGATCTATTGGCAGAGGACCACGAGGACTCGTCTCTCCGTTGGTAGCTATTCCCCCCCTTCTCCTCTACTCTTCCTTTTCTTTCTTTTATCTCTTTTCCTCTTTCTCCCATCTATCGCATTATTGATTTAATAAATGAGTAGTGTTTTGATTCAATTTTGAGTTTTCCCTGTAATTTTTGCACCCTGAGATCAGATAACGAACCATCACGACCCCCGCTTGTATCGAGCGGATCGTGACACTGTACAAATCCAAATGTGGCTTATCTTACCTACAGTGCAGCATTACTGACATTATTTGTTCCCTTACATTGAAATACACTGTGTAATAAAGATGCACTGTTGCTACTACACCTCTGGACTGGGTGTTCTTGATGATACAGCCCCATCAGTCGAGATTCACATTTTTTCTCCCCCACATTGTGCTTAATGCTCTTTCTGAAGCACCTGTCACAGTGCCAGTTCCACTTAACTGAGCATGGTAATAAAAGCACCCTACCCAGAAACCCTGGCATTTCCTAGTTACCTACTGAATTTTTTGGCAAACCTTCTGCTCCTAAGAACAGCATGGCTTTTCTGAACCTGAGTGCCAGTGGGACCTTGGCTCCTGTGTGACTGCCAACAAGCTTTTCCTATCAAGGGTAGACCATCATGCAAGCAATCATGTTAAATCAGGCTAGTCTGTCTCACTCTCATAAGGTGCTAAATTATGCTGCTGAAATAAAGGGAATTATCCTGAGCTTGCCCATACAGCTGAATAGATGAGTGTTAGCAGAGCAGCTCTGCTCCAGAGCAGCCTGATGGCAAGACAGCTCTGGGAGGATGTTAGTTGACTAATGCAAGTCAGTCCAGAAATAAGAACACAAGTGCTCCCTCCCTCAAAATTTGAAAGGCAGGAACTGGCAAAGAGAGGAGAGCTTTTGGGGAGAAACTGCATTTAGCAGGTTTATAAATTGCCCATCTGTTTTCTCTCTTTAATCTCTTTGTTTTGTCTTACACATCACAAGGTTGCTGGAGGAAAGGTCGTTGCCTCTTCCATGACTGTTCACTCTCATGTTCAACAGGACCTCAAATATTACTGAAACTTCTGTGAAGTAAGAGGATAATAGTGTTAAACTGCAAGTCAGGAGAACAGAGTCAAGTGTGTTGCTTCTGGGGACCCTTTTGAAATCTTCAGGAAAATGCTATGAGTGGTGTTGGAGTAGAGTTCAGCTCTCAGTCCCTGTGAGCTAATTCCAGTCTTTGTAAACTATTGCCTAAGCTCCTGCCAGGCTTCTAATTAGACAAAGCACAGGGACTGTCATGAAAACAGTCTGAATTTACACCACAGCAGAGGTTTTGCATTATTTAAAATTATGTACCTGTGCCCTACCAGCTCCATCTCTAGCTTAGTGCCTGAACCAGCTCCACCTGGCTGACAAGGATGTGAATTCCAGAGAAGATGATGACTTGCAAGTGGGACTTATTTTATCTCATCACAGAAACTGAAAAGGGAAGGAAAGGAAGAAGAGTGTGTGACTGCAATGTTGCAAAAAGCAAATACGTTCTAGAGTTAAGGGGGAAGTATTGCTTTGCTGTTTCATTCACACCTGCAGAAGCAGTACAGCCAATATAGGGCTGTGCCTTCAGCTTTTTCTGTCTGATGAGCATGACAGGTTACAATCAGAGAAGTAAATCAATGGGTAAGTACAGATCCCACAGCACTGGGGTTAACAAGGGTGTCATTTGGTAATGTTAGATACAGAGGCAGACTTCAATTCAAATTCTGCTATTTGCTTAGGGTGTTGTGGTAGAGAAATCACCTCAAGTGAATTCATGACCCCAACTGTAAACCAGAAATAGCTGTACTTGCAAAGCGCTTGCAGATCTGAGAGGTGTTATTACTGCTAATTCTGAAGCTACTCTGACTTCATTNGTTTCATTCACACCTGCAGAAGCAGTACAGCCAATATAGGGCTGTGCCTTCAGCTTTTTCTGTCTGATGAGCATGACAGGTTACAATCAGAGAAGTAAATCAATGGGTAAGTACAGATCCCACAGCACTGGGGTTAACAAGGGTGTCATTTGGTAATGTTAGATACAGAGGCAGACTTCAATTCAAATTCTGCTATTTGCTTAGGGTGTTGTGGTAGAGAAATCACCTCAAGTGAATTCATGACCCCAACTGTAAACCAGAAATAGCTGTACTTGCAAAGCGCTTGCAGATCTGAGAGGTGTTATTACTGCTAATTCTGAAGCTACTCTGACTTCATTTAATAATGTGGACATAATGCAGCAGAAGAACATAATGAAATAGAAATTAATTTGTAGCTAGTTGCCATAGTTTGATGTTTCTTTTCCTCTGCCTTCTCCTGTCACACTTTTTATGTCTTTTACCAGGGCTGAATGGCTTTCGTGACTTCAAGAAACACAGGACAAGATCAAGACAACCG
Organism: Chaetops frenatus; assembly: GCA_013400775.1. Lineage (NCBI taxonomy): Eukaryota > Metazoa > Chordata > Aves > Passeriformes > Picathartidae > Chaetops > Chaetops frenatus. Next base: position 22,869 of record VZTR01003513.1, read on the forward strand.
AGCTGGAAAGCGTAAAAGAATGAGTTGGCAGGTTTCCCTGTTGTCATGCAGGTATTTTTGTTAAAATGACCTGGCTATACTATTTATTGATGCCTGGCTTTTTAAAAAAAAGAAACATTACCACAAGGGGTTTTTTTATTATCTCACGTATCATGTTGTGGTGGAAAAGAGCAACAGCAGGTCTTTTCCTCCAACTTCTTAATTTAAATTGAAAGCAAAGAATGGCATCAGTTAGATGTAGAATCCAAAAAAATTATCTAGTTTTTCATTAAATAAACTGAGACATGAATATTGACATGGATATTATTGATTTGCACAACCTTAATGTGCAGCCAAGGTACCTGAAAATAATTCTTTTTCCATCTTCCCTGGCTTGGGATCGTACCACAGCCTCCTCCTGACCCCAAGACTGGGGTCTGTACCCCAATGACACCTGGGCTAGAGGAGAGCTGACTTGCTCTGATCAGCTCTGAATTTGTTGGTTGGGGTAGCAAGAGTCCAGTGTGAGCTCTGGTACTGTGTGCCAGGGTTGGAGTGCATCCTTCCTAGACTTCTCTTTTCCTTCAGGGTTTGGGTAGAATTTCACTCACACACTATTTCCAGAATACTCTTGCCAGAGAATAGTCTATTTTCGCTGTTAACTTTTATCCTTGTCTTTCTGCTGATCTTACAGTGTTCAGTTACAAAGCCCAAGATGTGTTGACTATCAGGTCCCAACCTTGCATATCCCTGATTCCCAGTGGAATCTCTTTGGAGACATAATACAAAAAGAGTGCAGGGTTGGTGCTGATTTTCAAAAAGGAAATCTGCTCTTTTCTTGGTATTCTTTCCCATTTATATTATTTTTAAACTAGGTGTTTATGAATATATTCATTTTTCTGGGCATGTTACTAGATAATAAGTAGGAATCTTGGTAGTCTGAATGGAAATAGAGCATCAGAGATAGAGGATGGAAAGCAGCATTGTGATGGCTTCTCCATAGGTATTTTTCTGTGTGAGTGATTTTAGTTACATGTCACAATGTAGTGAGATTGGGTATGCAGAGCCAAAAGGGAGCCTTGGAATAAATGGTCCAGGTGAGAACCAGGTGTGAACATGCACCAGAGGAGTAAAATCCATTTTCAACTATAGGGTCAATTAAAAGTCAGCCAGACCTCAGAGGCCAGATTTAATTAATCTGCTCATTGCAATCCAAGTAGTTTATTTCCATGCTTGTCAATCTGATTTCCTTCTCCAGAAGGGGAGTCACCTTGTTGTGGCTTTTGAATCCCAGTTTGCACAGTACTCTGCTATTCAAAAATCTTAAAATAAAATAAGTCATTTCCTCCTCCTGCTTCACATTTCTGCCTTTGGGCTTCAGATTTCTGCCTCTGTCTTTGTTGATGCTTATCAGATTTACTGTTAAAAGTAACTTGCTGCAGTTTTTGTGGGTATGCAAGGCTTCACCTATCACTTGAGAAAAGCTTGCTGAAGCACAGAGGGACCTATCACTTTGCTGTTGGCTTTCACCCAGTTTCACACAGTGGTCTATTTCCAGTGCCATTTTTAATGATACTGGTTGTAGGAAGATCAGTGATTGTGACTGTCATGTGCACTTTATCAGCCAGCTTGCTGGTGTCATTTCTGTCGGGTTTTATGAGATTGTAAATTCTCTGGACAGCTTGGCAGCCTGTTTCACTTCTCAGCAGTTACAGAAATCTTCGGGTGTTATGAGAGCATCCTCAGGCCCTAGACATGATTGGGCCAAGGGGCTCTAAAATATCAGGTTGGAGAAACAAACCTGACAAGGAATATAAATGCATTAGCTGCTATTTACAAAGCTGAAGGGGAGGTGAGTTTTTGTGGCTTTTTAGAACATCTGGCATATCCCCAGTGCCATGCAAACAAACAACAACATTGTAGAGAAAGACTGTGAAATACTTTTGTTTTAAATGGCAGCAATCCCCTATTTGCCACCAGTCACATATGCTTGAGGGTGAGGGAGACTGGTTTTCAGAATCAATTGCAAAAAACCCTTGGCTTGTAGGCTGACCTGCTGGGGATTGCATTCTGACCCTCCAATGCCATGTTCTTGCATTTGCTGATGAAAGGGTGGGGAAACTGAAAAGTTCTGTTGGCAGCTGAACATGAGGTATTGAGATAAGCCAGCACTCAGCATGCTCCTCACTTTACTAGGATGCCACCACAAGATCTTCCTCCCTGCATCTCCCTCCCCCAGCAAATTCTGGTGGTCTGTAGATTTATCTCTACTACTATTTTAGATTAATGACCCCCAAATTCTGAGTCTAACCATGCTGTGGGGTATCTCAAAAACCAGCATCACCTTTCAGGACCATATTTGAATATACTTTAAAAACCCTATCAAGACTGTTATTCATATGTCATTATTTGATTATTTTCAAATGGATTCATATTAAAAAGGGCTTAAAAGAACCACCAAACCCCTCTCGTCTGATTTGTAGCACCAACATGCCTGGGTTTTTTCTTTTCTTAAACACAATTTGCCATTCAGGCTGTCAGACAAGGAGATGAGGAACATTCCGTTTGTTTAGAGCTGAGACCTTTGAACGAGTGATTCACTAAATAATAGTATGCTGTTTATATTCCAGTTAATCTAGTTACAAAATGGTGTAAAATTAATTCCAACTCAGGCAAGGCAGTGAGTGCATCTGAATCACAGTGCCTGGTCATCTCTGCCTGCCTGCTGCTGCTCCTGCTCTGCCATTTTCTCTTTCCTTTGCCACTTTTCCATTTGTGCAGCTGCAGCCTCAAGTGTCTTGTGCAGCTGAACAGGCTGATGAAGCCTAGGGAGTTTCCAGGTCAAGGCTTTAGCTCATGTGCTGGTGGACACACAGAAATACAAATATCATGGTTACAGATAGGTACAACCTTTTTCCTGAGTATTTTTCCAGGAAGTTGAGGTTACTGCACTAACCCCTAAAATGTTTCTCCTCTAAATTTAAATAACAGCTTTTTCTGGACACTTTTAAAAACCTAAACTCACAAGTATTTAGCTTTAGAGATGTCAGGATGGAAGTCAGTGCAATGGACATGGTTAGGAAGATTTTTTGGGTTTTTCCTTTAATTTAGGAGCAAGTTCTTGTCTTTGCAGCCTGCTCGGTACTTTTGGGCAGTGACAGCACAGAGCCTGCTCTTGCTTTTTAAATTACTATTGATTAGAAGTCATCATCCTTTTGTCCCTTGTAGTCTGTAGCACAGAGGGAGATATCTACTAGAATGGAAGAAAAGAACTATGTTCTGTTTAAGCCATTCTAAAACCAATCATTTAACATTGTACCAGATAAATTGCATTTTATATTAGTCAATTCCTATTTCTTGCATCAACTCTGACTTTCAGGAAGCCTCTTCCCTGTCACACTCACCTTGGACCACCTCAACAGTCATTTTACAGGAGACAGAAGGTATCTGCTTTGGAGTGGGGAATGCTTGTGATTTGTAATTTTTAATTGAGTTTTTATATTATTCTTTCAGCAAGTTAAAAACCCAGTGGCAAGTCCCCAAGGAAAGTGTGTGAGTGAAGCCAGTTCTTTCTCCTTCGGTCTCTGGAAAAACTAGAGAAATGCTATCAAGTGACATCTTCCAGCCTGTCCTTTTCACACCATAAGTCTCCTTTATTTTTTAATTTCTGCTTGTGCACTCCCAGTTTCTCTTCTTACCCCCACGGGAGCTCAAGGCAGTCTTGGGTGTTTGAAGAAAGTCCAGCATTCTGTATTCTGCTGGAGCTTCTAGGGAATGTTTTTTAGGTTTTGCACCAGCCATCCAAAGGCTAGGACCAAGGAGACATGTAGAGAGGATGGTAGTGAAGCTGAGCAAGGATAACAGAAATGCTAAAGAGAAGGTTCATAAAAGGGAGAACAGGGAGACAGTGATACTCTGCCTTCTCCTCTGCCCTTAGGTGCTGGTAGGTGTGCTCTGTTTGCTTGAAGATCTGGCCCNAGGTGAAGCTGGATAACAGAAATGCTAAAGAGAAGGTGCATCATGAGAAAAGGGAGAGCAGGGAGACAGTGATACTCTGCCTTCTCCTCTGCCCTTAGGTGCTGGTAGGTGTGCTCTGTTTGCTTGAAGATCTGGCCCTTCCCTCTCAGAACATCTGTGGCCACTACCGTGTTTAGAAACAGGAAAGTAAGTGGCTGCTTGATGACAGTAACTTTGACAAACTGAGGCAGGACTCAAGCTGAGGCCGCAGTGTAAAATAGCTGCTGAAATTATGGCCTGCCGTTTGTTTTGAATCCACCTGCTGCTGCTCATTGTTTCTTTGTTTAAAATTGCTTTATTCATGCGTTGCACTACCACCCTTATCCATCCTTTGCCAAAATTATATTGCTAATGATAAACTGCATGTGGCACTCCTACACTGGTGTGCTCTGTGCTGTGTTATTTCATGCAGTGCTGTAGCAAAACAGCAAGTGAGAAAATTCAAACCTGGAAAAGCAATAATTTGTTACAGTAGAAACGAGCGCAGAATGAGTCACACTGCTGACAGATTCTGACATGCAACCAATTTATTAGAGGTTTGCTTTTCTGCAAGACTTTTCTTCCTTTCTCTGTTCCAGATGTGCTCTTCATAAAGGCTGCACAGACAAATATTTGATGCACAGACAAATATTTCCTGTCTTGAAACTTTCTTCTTATCTACAAAGGCTTTTGAAAAAAGATCCTAAACCTGAAAATTGTTAAGTGGGTGAAAATGTAGCTGGACTCTTCTTATGATGCTTTGATATTATTAGTAGGGGATGAATATTAGTACCAAGTATTTTGGGACTGTAAAACACAGTGTGGAAGGGATAACTACCTAATCTGTGGAAGGCTACTTGTGTTAGCCAAGTTTTTCCAGGAGATCTGTGTCATCATCAGTTTTATTTGACTTTAGGACGTTTGCTCAGTGGCAAGATATGGAAATTTAGGCTAAGGCAGCACTTTTTAAGTGCATCTGTACTCCCAGACTCATACAATAAACACTAGATCAATTATCCTTCACCTCTTAATGGTGAGCAGTCTTCCTAAGGAGTAGAGTATTGAAATCTGCTAATACTTCCATTAGGACTGAAGGCTCTTATTTGCTGTGTGGGTAACCATGCACTGGAACAGGTTGTCCAAGGAGGTTGTGGAGTCTCCATCCCCAGAGATATTCAAGAACTACCTGGATGCAATCCTGTGCAATTTGCTTCAGGGAATACTGCTTGAGCAATAGGGTTGGACCACATGACATCACCAATGCTCCCTTCCAACCTTTCCCATTCTGAAATTCTGTGATTAGAAGCCTTGATTTATCTCCCTGTCCCCAGAATAGTCCTTCCTTCTGTCCTGATACAGAGCTGAGCAAAGGTGCAAAAGGCTGGAATCCTCTTGTAGAAACTGCTGCCTTGCCCATAGATAAATGGTAGGTATCTTGCATGATTAGTCAGTCTTCTAAATCCAAAGTACAGCTATATTTTGCACTGTGGGCTGGAGGGGGGCTGAAGAATGAGACTGAACTTCATTAGTAATCCTTATGTGCAAACAGTTTATGAATCTTAGCAGGAGTTGCTAAGAAAACAGTATGAAATAATACTGACAATGACAAGGGCTGCATAATACTCTGACACTTCCTCAGCCCAGTGTTATTCCTTAAAGAGAAGGAAAAGCAGCCCAGGAGAATGGTGTGTGTTCATTTTCTGCAGAGATGTAGACAAAATATTGAGAAACTTAAGCAAATCCTTCCAGGAGAGAAGAATGGGTTCTGCCTAAATTCACTGTTCATCTGCTACCATTAGTGGTTTGTCTGGAGGAGGTAGGCATGTTGTCTCCTCTGATGCCATCAGAAAAACTTAGATGACTCAAACAGATAAACTGTATTATAGGTGCCCTTAGCAGAGGGAAGGAGCTTTTGTTGCATTTTGCATCAACATTAAGTTGTTTTGAACACGTATTGTAACCTGACCTGCATTGCTGAATTAATAAAAAGTGCTTCTCTAAGCAGCTGAAGAATCCACAATGTTCTTTTTGGGATTTGTTTGTTGGACTTGGGGTTTTGTTTGTTTGTGAGGTTGATGATGTGATGGTGGTTGTTGTTGTTATTTAATATTCTTTGCCAAGCGTTTGGTCAAAAATGAGAAGGAAACTTCATAAAATGTCAGCCAGCCTGCTCTAATTAGCACCCAAAAGCTTAAGTTTTTGGTTGGTGTCTTGCCGACTTTTATTACAAATAATAAATAGGATTACATATTTCTCAACTGTGCACCAGAATCATAGTCAGTCTTGTTTCTCAGAGGATAAATGCAGTGTATTTCTTTCCCCAGGTGAGAGAACAGAAGAGTGTAGCAATGGTGCTGGGGGCAGGTGGGACCTCCAGGGATTTGCTCATCAGTTTTATCATGGAGAGGGCAAGGAAAGGGGCAAAGATGAAGCCTGGTAATGATCCTACAGAAAGTGTGGTTGGGGCATTTCATATCAGTGATGCAAACAGGTACAGAAATGAGCACAACAGAAAAGGTCAGGGGCATGAGAGAGTCTCTGGGAGCTGTTTCAGCAGAGACTTGACTTAAGGGTTTTGGTGGCTGGAAGGTAGGAGGGAAGGCAGCTCCACACATTTGCTGTACAATATGTGCTCAGTGAGTTCAAAGAAGGGAGGGGAGGTGAAGAAGAAGCAGCAGCAGTGGGACCTGGCATGAAGTTGTAGGCCACGTGGAGACAGAGCTGAAACTCTTGGTTTTAAAGCTCCACTGCTCCTTATATGGAGCTGTTAATGGGCCAGGTTTTGTGTTTGCTTTTTTAAAAAAAAAAAAAAACTTGTTCCAAGAAAACTGCCTTGTTGCCAGCCTGACCTTACTGTCTGGAGAGGAAATTAAAGCAAGGCTTGCTCTGGCAGACCCAGCTGGTGGTTTAGACAGGGCCTGCAGGAGAGGAAGCTCTTGGCTTAAGCTGTTTCATCTGCAAGGGCTTTGCTTCCCACCAGAGACCTTGGGTGCACGGTGTTTTAAACTTAGCTGCATTATTAATAATAGCAGAGTGTAAAAGAAGAGGAAGCAGTCTTTACATGCTGGTATACATGGTTCTCTGTGCTCTGAAATGGGCCTTTGGCACACAGTCACCTCCTGCTCTTAAAGCACTGGCAGACTTCCATGCACAGCAGGGTTTGTAGATTAGCCTTGAAATGGGATCTTTGCTGTCCCTAGAATAGTGTTTATATGTGTAGTCTCTGCTTTCAGCTGCCTTTCTCTCTTGCACTAGGAGGTGGCAGGGTGTTGGCAGAGGCCACCTGCATCTCTCCTACTGAAGGGTTTCTGAAGAGATGGAGAAACAGGTACACTTCTGTCCATCACTGCCTACAAGACCAGGGGATGAATTTCATCTGCCAGAACTTTGGTTATGATGTGGTATTATTCCTGAATGTGGCATTATTCCTGGTTTTTTTAACTGCAGCTAAAGACATATGAGAATTGGAGATTGGAAAATATTCCTCATGGGCAGGAAGCAAGGTGTAACTGTTGGTAGTTACTTGCATTTTAGCTCTCAAAACAGCTTGATGTCTGCACCACATACAGTTGTATGACAGGAGGGGATGTTTTGAGGTGGGTAATGAGTATTACTCACCTCAAAACAGTGGTGGGAGAGCTGGGGAAGTGCAGGGTGACCAGAACACTACTGCATGGGCCAGGCAGTGTTTCCACTTATAAGCACTCATTGGAAAGAATAAATACAATTGAAATTAATTGCTACACCTACTGTCTTAGGTGAAGACATAGACAGGGCAAATGTTTCCCTCTCTACAGAAAAAAGCCTACCTTCTTACTTGGAGATTGGGAAGCACAGGCAGAGAGAAGCTGCTGGAGTAGTAAAGTTGACAGTAATCCTGCCTCTGCTGGGTGTCCCTTAGTGACCAGAGACAGATGGCACTGGAATGTTTCTAGCATTACAGGGGCTGAGGTCAGGTCTCTTTGGTGCTCATATGAATTTTGAAAAAAAAAAACCCAAACAAACAAACAAAAAAGATACGTCACTTATTTCTGGCACCAACAGAACTTTCTTCCCCCATACATGCATATTCAGATGTTGTTCCTTTATTTTCCTGAAGGGAAGCTGTTATACAGTCATCATAATGGTAAGGAGTTTTAGTTTTGGTTTTAATCAGCTTTGTTTTTTCATTGCCTCCATAAAACTCATTATTTCTTCTACAGCTTTTTATGTCTCCCTTCTGAAGACAGATGCTGTTTATGGGTGCACTGTTGTTCTCCTCCCTCTTTATACATTTTTATCACTATTTCCAGTTTCAGTGAACAAGTTTGTTTCTGTCTAGTCAAGGTGCAGAGGGCTGGAGTTTTGCAATAGAAATTTGCCTTTTAATGCTTCACAACTGGAAATTTGCTGATAGAGCATGTGATGTCTCAGGTCCAAATTAGATTCCAGTTCAGTATAAGAACTCCATTCTGGTTGTTGC
>VZTR01003513.1:34380-71990 GCA_013400775.1 Chaetops frenatus
TACATGCTCTGATTAGAAGTTACCAGATGGAAATGTGGTGATGAAAGGAAGTCCAAAGAGGATCTTTCTCTTCTAGATGCATCTCTGCATTCGCTGGTGTATAAATTTTCAGTGAAGAATAGCACTTTTGTTGTCTTTTGGCATTTAAATTGTTTATCTTGATATATTGTAGTAGAGCTTTTGTTTTCAAACCAGAAGGCAAGCGACATTGTTTCTTATAAGACAGAAAGCTTGTGCTTGTGAAAGATTTTAGATTAATAACTGTATTTATCTACCTTCTGTTTGTTTACTTTGTTTTTCTTGTTCCCATCCTTTCCTTAACTATGCTGTTGGAAATGTTATTGTTGGAGGTAAAGATCAGTGCAAATACTACTGCACCTGTATTTCCTGATGCCCAACAAAGCAAGGCTTTCTTCCTTCTGTTTTTAAAGAAATCCTATTTATTTTAGTAATTAATTTTAGGCTCATTTCCTTTCTGCTATTCCCAGTTATTGGCTGCTATTCAGGAGGGCGTATTTGCCATATTCTTGTATTTCCATAGCAACGTGGTCAGTTTGTGTTCTAATTTTTAATATTATTATCAATTGTTGGGTGGCAATGTATATGGGTTTCACCCTAATCAAGCTTCAAAATTCTCTTGTGTTAGGTGCTATGAAATCATAAATACACATTTCATGCCCCAAATGCTTTCTAATAGCTCCTTTGGGTTATTGTACTGGTGAGTGATATCTACATTTGCTTATTGCTTTTGTTTATTTAAGAGAGATTTTTTGAGGAGCCAGATGCTACACTGTTACCAGGAATCAGGTAATGGCAGATGTTTACATTTCACAGTATTTGAAGGCAAATCTGCTGTACCATGTGCTGTTGTATTGTAACACTTGGAAAAGGAAGGAATGTATTGTACCCACCTGTGTGCACAGTAAAGGGGAATGTTCAAGAAGTTCATGATCGCCTGGTTTTGCTTATTGAAGCTCAATGGATTTTATGTAATATATTAAATGTCAAGTGTAAACAAAGCTGAAGAGCTTTTCTTCAGGAGCTCAAGGTTTTGTCTCTCCTGGGAAGCTGGATGCTCAGCGTGTCTCTGAGGAAAGTGAGGTGTTGCAGAGCTTGGCGATGCCTCCCTTGGAGGTGCTGGTCACCTGCCTGCTGGTAAGCATTCCCACTCTCAGACACTGGCACTCGGGGTAATTGTTGCCTGGTTAAGGCTTCTCGTAAGGCTTCAGACTGAGAAAAATATGTTCATGCAACATTTATGGAAAGCCCACTTAATATTTCAGTTCTGTCATAGGCCTGGATTTGGTGTTGGGCAGTGAACCTTGTTAATTCCAGTGGAGGGGGAAATTCCATCAGTACAAATATCCCCTGATCTGTCATCTGCTTAGAAGGTCAGGTACTATGAGATGTAAGTGACTGGTATCTGTATTAGTGATCACTGTCCCTAAGCTGTCACATGTGGGGTTCTCACTGAATCATATACAATCATAGATAAGGAGAAGGGATGAGATGTTCTCATGCAGAGGTCTGGAAGCAAAGAGTTCGGGGTTCAGCTCTCTCCAGGAGGACACAGTGTCTTTGCACCTCCTGCATCCAGCAATCAGCATGGACAGCATTGTGCTTCCCCTAAGCAGCTGTCACAGACGGGGGGAGATTGAATAAGGCACCTTCAAACATTATTCCAGACAAACCTGACACAGTGCTGCCCTGCTGACTTCACTGACACCAATGAAGGCTAGAGTGAGGTGTTTGGAAGGCCTTTTGTGGCACCCTATTTAAAATAAAATTTAAAATACGGCAGCTTTCTTCTACTGTCCACTGTGTGTCTGAAGTAGATAACAAATTGGGTCTTTGTGAAACAGAAGAGTACAGAGTTTAAACAATAATTTGCAAATATTCCAAGGTAAAGACTTTCCTGGCCTCTGATCTTTTGGTGGCTTTGTCAGTAGAATAAGGTGGCAAAAGTATTTTTTCCTGTTCTCCAGTTTGTAGATAGAGGCTACAAACTCCCACTGTATGCGTGGCACAACAGGAGGAATTGCTGCATTAGCAAAGAACTGCTGACCAAAAATTCAGTTTGTGTAATCAAAACATTTAATCCATGAACCTCCTCTCAGCATTCATCATNCCAGAGACAGCAGCTTTCCCAGACTTTTCCTGTGCTGCAGGCAAATCTTCACAGTGAAATTTGTCTGTAAAAGAGGAAAGAGGCCTTTGCTGCCTTCCACCCATCAGGCAGGATTCCTGAAAAAGCAAAATGTTTTCATGCCTGATCCCTCTGCTTGTCCTTTAAATTAATCAAGGTGGCCTTTGGAGCACTGCCAGCATACCCCTACTAGTGTAGGACTCCAAGGAGAAGGCATGTTAGGAGGATGAGTAAGAGTGGGATGGGAAAGTGTTTCATACAGATGTCAAATCTCTGCTGGTCAGTGGTCCCTTGGTGGTCCTAATTGGTTGTCACAGATTAGAAAAAGCCTGGATTGCTCTGAGTTATTGTCAGGGCCAGGACTGGAGCCAGTGGCTGAAAGCTGACCCTGAAGACTCTGTACTTCTGCTAAAATGCTGTTTAGTCAGGATCAGATTCAGCTCCTGCGCCTTCCCGTTGAGAACAACACAGGCAAACCTTGCCAAGGAGGCATTAGCCAAGGGGTTGGAGGTGCAGAAATAAAAAACAGGGCAGTACAGGTTAATACAAGCACATTTAATCCATGAACCTCCTCTCAGCATTCATCATTTCCATCTGTGAAACATGCTGCTGTTGCAGTCAGAGTTGATCCTTGTCCAGTTGGCTACTGCTACTTAGGCACAAGATGCCAGACCTTCCCAGAAGCCAGGATCATTAATGCCATGAGTCACACAGCCTCAGCTGGCTCCAGCACTGGGCTTTGTTTCAGAGACCTTTGTGTCTGCACAGTTTCTCTTTTCTTGCTCACCTTGAGAAATGCAACAGAGTTTACACTGTCATGCTTACCTTTTCCCCAAGTGTTTGATCTGTTACCTGTTTTGCTGTTTTTAATTGGCATCTGTAGCAGGTCCACGTGAATGCTAGAGGAATATGTGAATGCTTATTTCCTCTTGCCAGTAGATTTGCATCTCTTGCATCTGTGCTATTTAATTTCTGGGGCTAAGGGGTGCTGCCTGTTATTCTGTGTTTATGAAGCACTGGAGCTGTATGTAAGAAGGTGTTCAGGCCCTTCAAGTCTGCTGCAGAACCTGTTTTTCTGTTATACCATGACACAGAGACTTTAGGGTGGGATTTCTGGATATTGTGGTAGAGTCTTCCTTGAGTTGCTGCTCCAGGAAGGATATTGTCATCTTCTAAGCTTGTTCAGCAATATGTGTGTTTAAAGGCAGTGCTTTGTACTGAAACCTGTTAAAATGAAAATTTCATCCCTCTCAGATTGTCTCTGTCATTTTCTATGACTGCTTATCTGTCTTAATATTTTCATTCTACTCATCTTTGTCATCTAAAAATCTGATCATCAAAGTTTTTAAAAATACTTTTGGATCACTAATGAAAACTACTGAGCTGTATCAGATCTAATTTACTTAAACGAAAAAAAATCTCTAGAAACAATGTGATTTCAATTATGGTTGTTCAATAAATTTGTGTCTGCTAGTCTGTCAATTCAAATCCATTTATTTGAGCCAGTTTTTATCAGAACACACTGCAAAGATTAACTGAGCACTTCAGCAAGGTCTGTGTATACTATACTAGACTACACTACACACCTGTAGTTTTCTCCATTAAACAAATGATATATCCCTAAGGATGTTTTCCATAAAACTGTGTTGATGGCATTAATTACATCCTTCACTGGCTACCAGTTGAATCTTGTATTAATTTCCCCATGATTTTGTTTGGCACTGATGTTGACTTAATTTCTCTAGGTAATCTTCCTTTTTCTTTTTGAATTTTTTGGGTGGGAAAATTCACTAAATTTGCATGCCAGAATTAATGTATAAAATATTTTTTTGAGTTTCTGTCCTGTGTGGTATCCCCAGGTATAAGTTTTTACACTACTCACATGAAACTTAAAGACATCAGAGGATTTCTTGCTTTTCCTGAAAATGGATATAAATGAACACTGTTGTTTGATAGTAAAACAAAAGATGTTTGTTTGTTTGTATCTTTTTTAAAAATACATCTGCTGGAGAAAGCTCACTGCATTCTGTTTAGGAGCTGAAAGGAAATTAAACTCTTTGTCAGCTAGACACTTGATTCTGTCATTTTTGTTGTATGCCCATATTGTTTTCTTCAGTAGTTCTTTGACAGAAGTTGCCAGGAATAAAATATTGGCAGGGAAAAAAATCAGGGACGCTGCAGGGTCAGAAATAGCTGCCTTAATTTGCAGGGGGAAAAGAGGATTCTGTTCATTTTAAATTAAGGATATTTTTGCAGATGAAAATATATTCATTTTAGCAGTTTTCTCTGTCTTTTGGCCACCAGATAGGTTACTTGATTCTGCTGCCTCTTAAAGTATCTGGTCTCTGATGACAGTGGGCTGCTCCTGACTGTGGTTCATTGGAGACCGAGCAGGGGCTTCAAAACTTCTTCCCTCAACTCTTTTCTTTTATTTTCTTTTTGTATAAAAGGTGAAAAAGCATTAGTACTTACACCATTTAATTTGTTCTGCTCCAGGTCTTCTGCTTTGAGTTGCTGTAATTGCTTTTGAGAATTGAAGTCTCTCATGCTTGTATTAATATGATTTGTCATTTTAGTTTTTTATTCCTAACAAGCTGGTACATTCAGGAAAGAAACTAGATCATAGGACTAAAAGCATAATCTGAAATTTGCAGAACATGGATGCTATAATTTACAAACAATCGAAATCTTTATTTCCTAACAGTAACTATAACTTGAAAACTGTTTGTGCCATCATTGGCATGCAAATAAATGTTCTGTCTAGAGAAATTAAGAAGGTGTTTAATGAATAGAGCTTGATGGATTTTTATACTCTTCAGGTTTCTTGGATAATTCCCACATGATGAGAAGGTTTGTCAAAATATGCTGGAGGTGTGTGTTTAGGAATTTAACTCTCCTTTGTGGTTTTTTCCCCTAGTCTGACTGACTCCATGTTTGTGTATACTCTGTACGGTGATGGTCCTCTTACTCTGAGCCAAAACTCATCAGAATCCATTCCAGCATTTGCAAAGACCTTCAGGTCATGTCCTGTTTTCCTCCAAATGGTTTTAAAGATTAGGAAGAGTCTTGGATATGACACAGGAATTTACTTCCTCTGCAGATCAGGAAACCATTCAGTGTATTCACTGTACCTGCTGCATGTGAGAGCCTTACTGAGTTTTCATGCTCCCTCCACAACCCTCCTTTGCATTCTTCAAATATTCAGTTTGCAATAAATTGGAAAAAGTTCACAGGTCTTTGGGCCAAGAGCACTCAAAAACTTCTTGGGTCCAACTTATCTCAATATTCAGGAGGGATGTCTTTGCTCCCTTTGTCATCTAGATCCATTTCCTGGTGTTTTACAGTTCCTAACTGAATGGTCCAATTTAATATGGATCTGAGAAAGAGTGTGAGGCTGCTTAATGCCTAGGAATTAAAAAGAAATCCACGAGGTAGAGTGACAATAAAAAAAAAAGAAAATAAAAAACCCAAATAACCAAACCATTGCCTTGGCTTGCACTTTATCTCACTGCTACCAGCTCTTTTTATGCTCAGATTAGGCAGGCAGCATGTTGACACAGCCCAAACTGCACGTTCTTACATGAAAAAGCAGGATTTTTAATTAAACATATTTGCTGCTTTTTTCATAGTGACAAGCCTGTTGCAGTTTACAGTGTTATTTATTCTATTGAAAAGTGTGTTTCTTATCATTTTTTCCAAACCAAGAGCTTTCTTTCTCAAACTCATAATTTTCTTTATCTGCAGTATTTGCCTTAGCTCACAAGAATGGTGTCATAATAAGGTTCCATAATTTTCCCTAGAAATTATGTGTCTGGTGATTTTTCACTTCACCCATTGCAGCAAGTCCAGTGTTCTCTCCATCTTTGGCTTAAGGTACACACATTATCTAGAGAATATAACCAGTTAAGTTACATCAAAATATTACAAATTGCAAATGTCTTAACAAAGATTAATATAATTATATTACAGCCAGATGTTCAATTAAAATATTAAGAGGAATAATGAAATGGGAGAAAAACTACCTGACCCTAAAACCTCTTTTGTATCCCACGATGTCAGTAAGTAAACATTTAGCAAGCAAGTTGAAACATAGGCAGAATATTTATGTCCTCCTGTTTATTCCAGCCTTTTAGCTCCTGCTTAGGGATTAACAGTGAAAGCAATGTATTCTTTGATCCATTTTCTCTAAATTATATTAACTCTTTCTTGNGGTGATGTTACCAGTCCCTCTCTGCCTTTTGTAATGAAGTAAACAAGCCCAAAGACCACTCTCAGTTGTGCAAAGGCTTTTGAGAAACACATTTTGTAAGCTGCCAGACAGCCAGGGTAACTTGAACTGCCAGGATTAATTTTTCTTGGAAAATCTGGAGCAAATGCATTGTAAATTTGTTCATTTAATGTAAGTGTGCTTCTGGGCTTAAAAGTTAAACCAACCCCAAAACAGTATTGATGAATCATGGTCCACAGACATTTGTGTCAACAGAGAGGCAAGGCTGAGCAAAAATGCATTTGCAACTTCTCTCCTTACCCCTAATTTATATAATTTAACAAATTTTTACTAGAGTTTTAACAGATATAGTAAATCATGCCAAAGACACCTATGGAGCTAATTTTCTAAAGTAATTGGAGATTAATATTTCATTTAGTCCTTTATTGTATCACTGCTTAAAATAGCATCTCCAAATTACCATGGAAATATGGAGGAAGTCATCACCAAAGGCACTGGATGATGTTCCTGCTGGAATCCACTCCTAGCTTAGGGGTCCAGGCAGCTCCTGGCTTCAAGGGTGTTACATCTTTCACTGGCTTCAGTATCTCTGAGCAATTACTGATGGTATTCACCACAGACCTTCTCTAGTCACTTGAAATTGTGTTTGTTTGGGGGCACTGTGCTGTTAAAACTTCCTCCAGAGAACAGACTGCCTGTGGTCAGGCAGTCAGCTGCTCATCAGGAAGGCTGTTTTTTCTGAGTATCAGTAGGAGCCTCTTCTCTTGCTGACTTCAGGAAGGGTGTGCTGTCCTTTCTTAGGCTGCAGGAGTTCCCATCTGGTAAGGAGAGATTGAACACCACAGTGTGTATTGGGGCAGTCTCAGCCATTTCTGGAGAAAGGTGATTTCCCAGTCCCCCTCTCCCCACCTGTTCAGTCAGCCTAAATTTTGAGACTTCGAGGTCTGGGGTTTCAGGGATTCTTTCTTACGCTTTCAGTTTTCAATTGAAGAGGAGATGGGACAGTGGTATCCACTGGATGCAGAAGAGGTGAAATTCTGCAAGTGTCACTAGTTTTGTTTTTAATTTGGTTTTGTGATTTCAGAGGCAACCCAGTCTTGACCTCTGCTTAGGCTCAATGCATAATTGTGTTGTCTCTGCTGCCTGCACTGACTGACACCATCCTAGAAATTGTTTAAGTGGCTACAATCCAACTTCCCAGAACCTCTGGAGTATTTCCTGCTGAAATGTTCTACACCCTGAACTGATCAAAGCCAGCCTTTGGTTAATAGTCCTACTGATATCTTATATCTTAAGTACCTCAGGGCATACCCCTGGGAGTGGGGTTTTTACAGTTCTTTTGAGGCACTGGTGCTGTGGTCCTGCCACTGGCCAAATTCTGCCTGCTGGTGAGAGTAGTTTTGCAGAGCTGCTGGAAAGCGCCCAAGAGGACAACAAATGAAAATCACACTGCCTCACTGTTTCCTCTCTGAAACAGGGTTTACTTTCCCAGTCTTTGGTCAAGTGTTTCCACTCTACTGCTGCTGTTTAGAGGATGACTGTTAGCCCACTAAGCTTCCCAGTGAGCAAAATAAAAAGAAAAAAAAATAGAGGGGATGCCCACCAGCAGGTTTGCAGCTGCTGTTTGGGAAACACAAGAAGGAACACAATTCCCCAGTCACCTTTGTGCCCATGGTGCCAGTTTTCATTGAGGTGCAACTGAGCAGGAAACTGAAATTCTTCAGGGATAGGGCACGGTTCAGAAAAAGCAAGGAAAGCAGCAGCATGCCTGTTGGTGATCCCTGTAAATATTTACCAAACTGGCCTCTTTTTAGGAGAAAACCCATTGATTAAATTAATTCCCTCCCTCTTTCTTTGCTTTGCTAAAGTTTGCTACAGGCGATGTTTTTTAAATTAATACACTATTTGACTGAAATCAGTGATGGATCAGAGCTGGAGTTATTTCTACTCCCACTTCAGATACTGTTTTAAAGATTCTTGCATTGACCGATTTTGGCAAAATTGTGTATGGTTCTCTCTTGTGCAGATGTTAAGGCTACCTTTACTTCATGCTATTTTGAAACTAAAGCAAGCTGCAATATAGATATACCCAGAATCCTTGTTATTGTTTTATCCACCAGCAGAAAAGTAATGGGAACTGTCCTCAAATGAACTTTTATTCTAGAGAACAGTACCACATGGAGATCACTGAACAGCCAGAAGCCACTGTTTATGAGGCATTATTTGATTCTCTTAATTTGATTTCTTCCATTTCAAGCAGAAATCTGTGAACCAGAAATCAAAGAAAAATTTATTTCAGAAACACCTGAATGCAATATATTTGAAGCAAAATATTTTACTCCGCAGCTGCTCCAGTGCTGAGTAAATGTTTTACTCAGAGCTGTTCCATAATATTCCTATTGCTGGCCATGGGGTCTGTGAAGCAGCAAGGGAGTCCCTGGTGTGTTTGTCCCATGGGCAGCCCTGCTGTACAAATTGCTCCAGAGCAGCCCAAAACTTCCAGCTCCTCCATCCCAGCTCTCTCATGGGAACATGGAAGTTTTTAGGAGCCCTGTGTCCACTTTGTTCAGGATGTTACTACTCTAGAGGCTGGAGCAGAGTGTGGTCCAGTTCTGAACCTTGAATTCATTTACTAGGTACCCAGGGACCCAGAGGAGCATTCAAAATATCAATATCTCAAAGTAGCTGGACCAAAACGAAATGTCAGACTTAGATTCTTCATTACTTGTTGTCAGGTTTCTGCAGACAGCATTTAAAATTATTTAGCTTGAAAGAGAATTTGGATGGAATGTTTACACAGTCTTAGACATATCAGGCATCACTTTTTATTTGCAGAGAGATTTATAAAATAAACCAGTTACTTCCAAACATGACATGGCAGTATTGACTCTGAATCCTTCCAACTCATGCCTAGCAGGCTTGACTTTGACTTAAAAGGTAGTTCTGAAGAATGGTTTAAGTTGGGTTTTCCTTCCTGTAGCTAGACTGCAGGTATCTGACAAAAACATTCCTGAGGAAATGTCACTACTCACAGTACCTGTATTGTCACTGCAAGTTATTCACCTTTGTGTATTGTAGGAATGGTAGAAAACTATTGGAAATGACATGAACATTTTCTTACAATAGCTTTGTACGTCTCTTCCTGGTGATGTGACATTCTCAGATGTGTAAAGTAACTGGATCTTTTCCAGGCCATTCCATGCAGCTCATTACTGAGTTACAATAAGCACAATACACTGGTTAGACTAATAGTTGGCTTGGACTATAACTTACAGGCTTTCCTATTTTAATTTAGATGCATGCAGTATGGAGTGTAACAGCCACACAATTTTAAACAGGTCCTTTCGTAGAAATTGCCCAGCAGGCATGGATGATCCCCATTCAAATTTTCTGTTGAAAATTACAAAGATATGAGAACTACAGAACTACAGTTTTAGTTTTTCTTTTCTTTTATTTTTTTTCCAGAGCTAAGGAACATGTCTGTAAACCTCAGGATATATTTGTGTGTCTCTGAACTTACCTTCTTGTGTGTGCGTGTGCGTTAAGAATTTGGCTACAGAGCCAAGTTGCATTTACACTACACAATAGGACTCAGAGATTTAACTGTACTGATCCCTTTGATATCAATAGAAGTCCAGCAAAGGCCACAGGACTGAACCCTGAATAATTTGAGGGACATTCATATGGTTTTGGAAATTTCAAGGTAAAATCATAGTCTTAATGATTTTACTGACCCCATGCTGTAAAACTGCTGAATATTCTCATTCTTCAGATGATGATGATTGAATATATAATTTTATTTTTCAGACTAGAATGTTCATAAGCCAGCTAACAAGCCTGCTTCAGATTGATTTGACCACAAGAACATCTTCCATGTATTTGTTCTTTCATAGCTGAGGACATATTTGTTCTCTTCATTTTCTGATAGTTTTTACTTTGTTTCTAGGCAAAAATGCAGAAACAGTCTTCCAGGAGAAAATCTGATGAGTCTGATATAATCTAGGGAGGGACTTGTACACCTAGTCCTGACTTCTCTGCATGATCTCACCTGTATATGCTTTCCCAGCTGAGCTGAGCTGAAGCTATTAATGCAGAGCAGACATTGCCAAGAAACTAATCAATAATTTACAGCGAATGGGGGTCCCCTCCTTTTCTGTTCTTTATATAGAGTTCCTCATTTCAGTGGCGTGTCCTTCTGAGATATTCAGCATACAGTATCCAGTTTTATCTTTGCAATAGTTACTTGGTTGATGGTTTCCCATTGCTCTGAGAAAATTAAATATTTTCTCCTCTCTCCTGAGACACTTTTACTTATTATCTTTTCAAGCTGCTTCTTGGGGCTGAAATCCCTCCAGAGAGTTCTTAGAAGGTCAGGTCTGGTTTATTTTTAAAAATGCAGTATTCAGCTAATTCCCAACAGTTGTTTAACACTTATGAACTTTTTTTTTTATCCCCCTCCACTCAAGCCTGCTCTGGCCATTTCCATTACATTTCAGTCATGGGAGTGCTGAAAATCTGGGGTTGGTTCTCAGGTTGCACCAAGAGTGGGTTGTGATGTGGGTTTTGAGATGTGGATGAAGCCTGTAGAATAAGCTCTCTTCACCTCTTCTGAGATTTCCAGGCCCTGGAAGCATCTCCTTAGTGAAGAAACAAATTGCCTTTAGCTGCTTATGTACCAAGCCAGGCACTTTATAGTCACAATATTTATATCACAATTAAAAAAAAAAAATATATAGCTGGGTCTTGGTTTTAAGCCTAGTTACTCTTAAAAGAATGACAGCTTCTTCAATCACAGGTTTAAAAAAAAAAAAAAAAAAAAAAAAAAAAAACCAACCAGTGATAGACAGGTTGGAACTTTTGGGGGTGACTCCTGCTTTTATTTAGGCACATTAAACTAATTTCTTTAAGGTGAAATAAACTTGGGAGTTTTCATCCCCTGCAGAGCATCTAAGACTATAGTGCATTTGGCAAGCAAATTTCTACTTCCAAGTCAAAAACTAATTAATATAAAGACCTACACAGGCAGTCACAACTTGAGGAGATAAGATGTTGCAGTGGTCTGTGTTTTCAAGCTCCATGATGGCATTTACAGTGCCCAGGAGCTGGATGTACCTGCTGGTGTCCCAGATTCTGGCATGGACAGACTTCAGGAGGAGTTCATGCATTCTCCTGGAGTAGTTACTTTGATGTTGATCTAGACAAGAGCTTGGGCTTGCTTTTAAGTAGAGCTGTAATTGTGAATACAGCTCTGTTAGTAGGTTTGGCAGATAATGGGCTTTGTTTCCCTCCTCATCCTCCTCTTCAGTCGAATCTAAACTCTCAGCATGTAATGGGCATCTGCTCGTTCTTCTTTGAACTCTGTAAGATTTCTAGGTAGGTGCAAATTTGCCATCATGGCAACTTCTGGACTGAATGAATACTACTGACACAGACTGAGGCATCATGAAGGGAAACCCAGACAGACACTGAAAATATAAATTCTCTGTCATGTTCCTTCTCCTCGTGTCGTCCTTTTCTTTCCCCACCTGCACCTCAAACTCCCACACTATAGAGGCTTCCTTTGTGCATGATTAGTCACAACTTCTTCCTCCCAAAATAAAACTACCTACATTTTTATTATTACCATGTCTGAGTGCCTTGAAATTCCCTCTGACTTTCTTTGTTTGAGCAGTTCATCCCATCTCATTTCTTTCCTTCTTCTTGCTAGTAGAAGGTGTTCATTACAGGGTGTGAGAGGCCAGGAGAGGTCAGTAGAAGTTGTAGGTGCCCTTTCAATCAACTGTTAACTATTGACAGGTAACATTTTTGCAGAGCTGTGCTCAATATGAAATCTTTTCAGGCAAGCTTTAGAAATTGTGCATCTTTTGTGAATTTTTCTTTGCAGAGCTATATCCAGCAAAACTGAAATGACTAACAAAAGTATTGTAGCTCTGAAATTTCACTCATCATGTGGTTTTGAAGGCAGCTTATGGTTATGAAAGTACTGCAGAGCCATGCTGCCTTAGAGAATGCAAGAAAAAAAGGCCCATATTTAAGTTAGATAATATTTTCTTTTCAATATTATGAAAATTTGTTCTCACTTCCCTCCCAATAAACAGCTCTGAGTGTTCCAACTGAATTGCAAACAGTTATTGGGCTGTAAGTAGATGGAAAGGATAGACACAAGTAATAACACAGCTACAGAGGTCTTAGTAGTAGACTCTAGAAAATTAATCGTGCCATCAATTGTAGATAAGAGGTGGAATCTGCACTAACATTTTTTAATTCATGCGTCTTTTTCTCAAAGGAGCCAATTTCTCAAAGGTCTTCCAAACTTAGAGAACATGATCTGAGGTTATTGAGCTTTTTAGAACACAAACAGAAAGTCTCCTTATGGTGGAGGAAGAGTAGCCCAACACACAATCTAAGCAGCTCATCTGAGACACCACTGGAGATCTCTGGTTGTTGAAAGTCACTTCCAGATGACTGAATGGAAGAGTCATACGCAGGAATTCCTAAGCACGAATATTCTTGCTGCCACATCTCAGCTGGCCCAAAGGACTACATAGGAGTCATAGAATAAGCTGAATTGGAAGGGACCTGCAAGGATCATGGAGTCCAGCTCCTGCCCCTGCACAGGGAGTTCCAAGAATCAGACTTTCTGTCTGAGAGTCCAAGGGCTTCTTGAACTCTGTCAGGCTTGGTGCTGTGACCTGCTTCCCTGGAAATCCTGGTCCACTGCCTGAACACGCTCAGGGTGAAGACCCTTTTCCTAATATCCAACCAAAACCTCTCCTGACACAGCTTCAGGCCATTCCATTATGCCCTACTGGTGGTGGCCAAAGAGAAGAGATCAGTGCCTGCCCCTCCTCTTTCCCTCATGAGGAAGCTGAACATACTTGATGCAAATATTCAGACAGAGTGCATGCAGGAAATATTGTTGTATTTAGTAATAATTTTTTCTGGTTATATTTTAGAAATAGATGGGAAAATAAAGTGAGAGACAAATGTCAGGTCTGTATCTTGTGTCTTTCTGAGCAGGATCTGCCGGCTCTTAGAGTGGTGAGTAGAGATTTACCCACGGAGCAATGGGGAGAAGGGGAGCTAAGTGAGGCACTACCCGGCATTGTCCCGTACTTGAAACCATCAGAGGTGCTCGGGGGAGGGCGGTGCCGGCTCCAGGGTTGTTCCCCGGGCCGGGAGCATCTCCCGCGGGGAAGCTGCCGGGAACGCTGGGTTTCGCTGGCCGTGCATCGCCACCTGGTGCCTGGCGGGGAGAGGAGCCCTCACACCCGCCTTTGTCACCTTTGTCACCTTTGTCAGACAGAAGGCACCTTCCCCTGGGCTGTCGCCCCTCTGCCAGCCGCCGGTCCCTGGCCAAGCCCGGCAGCCGGCGGCGAGAGCCATCGGGAAATGCCGCGGGTAACTTTCCAACGGGGATTACAGGTATTAGCTCTGGCCTAGGGGGATGATGGTCTCGGGCCCAAAATTGGTGCTGTGTTTGCTGTCCTGTCCTCCCAGTTTTAGGATCTTTTTCCTCTTTGAAGATGGTCTTCTCTACATTCATTCTTTGTCAACCAACTCTAGTTTTTCCCTTAAAGTATAGGGGAAAAGTGGAGCTGGTGATCTGAGAAATATAAACGTATAAGCACTTGGTGAAGCATCGCTTAGTGTTGGAACAAATCCCTGACTTTCACCTATATGACCTTTTCCTTTATATAAAAAGGCATAAATAATGTAAGAAATTCAGTGAAATTAAGAAAAATCAATGTCATTCTGCTGATGCACCACAGATGATGGCACACTGTGCCAACAGAGAGAGACAGAGCCCAAGTGAACTGAGACAATCTGACTGCAAGATGCTCAGTCTGACAAGGATAGGTGACTCATTCTGACTGTCAAAAAGACTCAGGATATTTTTTTCTTTGTTCAGAAATAAGAAGACAAAGAGCAACAACAACAGGAAAAAAACCTAAACCAAACAAAAAACTAACAAAAAAAACACAACAGCAACAACAAAAAAACCCCCAACAACCAGCCCAGTATCTTAGCGTGTTGCAAAAAAGAAATCAGACAAACTCTGGGTTGTCTGAAGGGATTCCTAGAACTAGGAAACACTCCTCAGGTTGTGGATAAATAGAAAAGACACCTAATACCATAAGCAGAGTAGCTGAATGAACTGGTTATTTTTGCCAAAAGTATCTAATCTTTGAGAATGAAGGAAAAACTCTTTGTGAGTTGACGTTACTACATGTTAGAAGCCCAACTATAGGTATAAAATATATTTATACATTGATAATTGATTTTATCTAGATAAATAGCAGTATGAAAGCTCTTGGTGTTAATTGCGCTTCAGTTTGAGCACATTAATTACACTAATTACAAAATCAGCATAAGTCTTATTAACAAGTAGCAATATGTTTTAAAAGTATAATAACATTTTTGTGTTTTATTTTAGGGTTTTTTTATATTTATTATATTAAGTAAATAATAATTTAAAAATTTTTGCCTGATCCCCAGAGAACTACATGTATGGTAAAGTTAGCTATGGCTACAGATGTTTAGCTGAAAGGATTTCCTGAAAGTGCAACATTAGCAAATCTTATTTCTTTTAATCTGGCTGAAGGTCCTGTAAACACCTGCTAGTACAATGCTGAGTGCCCACTGTGGAACAAGCTTAGAATAATTTTCAGTATTTCGTACACCCTTTGNATTTGGACTTGTTGTATAAGCACAAGGCTGCAACAGAAGACAGTTGTATTGTGATGAAAAAAACCCACTTTTGGAGGAGATTAATTCTAGACTCAAATGAACTAAGAAACCATCATCTGTAAACAACATTATTGCTTGAAAGAGAGGTGCATCTGTTCATTGCCCAGAGGCACAAACAAGTCATATTGGCGCTCAAAAATCTGGTTATATAAATAAAAATAATCATAGAGGGAGCAGTGAGGAATGAGCCATGGCTTTTCAAGAAATCTACATAGTACTGTAATTGGTACATGGACTGGTCAATGCTGTAAGTCCTGCATTATTTTAATGCCAGTTAATGAACTCAATATATGAAAGTAACAAAGAGCAAAATTATTTTTCATTCCATAACTTGCAAGTCTTAAATTAATCAGTGTATTAAATTCAAAGATGAATAACTACGAAACAGTCTCTACTGAATTAAAAGAGCTTTAAATATTTGCAAGTACATTCCTCTGTTTCTGTTTACAATTCTGATTTTTTATAACGAATTGGAGAATACTTTTTTTTCTCCATACAGAAGAAGGCAAAAAAAATGTCTTCTCTAAGATACCTTCATGATTAAAGGTGAGTGGGATGAACCTTGTCCATGATGAAGAGTGAATCTGCTAAGTGAATGGATGATCACAGACTCAGGGAGGCTCCAGGGAGCTGGGTGAAGGTCACCAGCACATCATAGCTTGTCTTGCACTAGGGCACTTTTCTCAAGATCTGTCCCCAAACATTACAGAGGTCTAGTAGTTGAGGAAAAAAATTATTTTTAAAAAAGTTAAAAAAAAAAAAGGTTTAAAAACAAAACAAAACCCCCCCAAAACTCCTGCATGTAGTTTATTCAGCAAGTTAGTTCATACAAACAGCTGAGCACTGGACTCAACAAAACAGTATTGCTTCTTCATATTTCAGCTTAAGCTTGTAAGGCCACAAGTAGCTGCAGTTAAATTCATTAGGCAAGTTGTACTGTACCATCTTGTATTTGTATTAAGACAGAATGCAAGTCAGGTCCCTAAAATGTAGGCATCAATCAGTCTGAAGCACCTGTTAGGGTTCCCCTGTAACCAGTGTCCTTTCCATTCCTTGGTTTTACTGGCACTGAAGCTGTGACTGAAGCATTTATGCACAGAGACTTCCCACCTCCTCCAGGAGAAGATAAAGTGATTACACAAAGAAAGGCACTTTCTGCTCTTAAGAGTAGCCACAGCCTGTCATTTTCAGGTAGTTTTGGCTGCTCAATTGCCCAGTCATCATGAGCCTAACAAAGCGTCAGTGTACTTGTGTTCCCTGGGCAGAGCCACATGTGCTCTCCTAGACCACTTGTTGTTCTCTATTTTGCTTCCTCTGTTGTTTTCATTTCACAGCTTTACTTTAAGTGTAATTGGGTTTTGCTCTCTTACTGCTGGAACACCAAGGAACGGAAAAGACATAGCAAAACCAGAATGAACTAGCTGTTCAGGAATGAGAAAAGTTCCTTTTCTTTTTCTTTTTTTCTGGTCTCTCCTAAAAGGGGCTCCTACCAGGTAAAGTTTCAAGAACAAAAACACCAGCCTGCACAAAAAGCAGTTGGAGCTACTCTGTGAAAATACACGCATCTTAGAAAATCTCATTTTAATGTGTGGAGAAACTCATGTGAGCTGTTCATAGACCCATGACTCTCACTGTTTTCTGCTGGCAGATCACTTACTCATGGTAGTTTTCTTTTGCAAAGACCAAAGGTACAGTATTGAAGGGCTGTGTCATGGTTTGGCACAGGGCTTGGAACAGGGCCTGCAACCCTCACCTGGAGAAACAGCATTTCTGACCAAGGACAGCTGGTGGATTTTCTGGCTTTAAAAAATCTGCAGATTACTAAAACTAGGAAGGCTGTAGTTTCTGTGGCCTCAAACCTGCCTCATCTTTAGGCTAGCACAAATATTTGTGTAGTCGGGTGACAGGTGAGACTCTGGGAGCTGAAAAATAGCCTTGCCAAAACCAGTGAAAAGATTTCTTTTTCAGTCTGCTCAGTACTGCAGAATATTCACAGAAAATCTGGTGCTAGCACAAGGAAGGATTGTGGGAACAAACAACTGGGAAGAAGGACAGGACTGCCTCTTTTGGTGGCTGTGCTTGCTGAGGTAGGCTGCAAGTGTCCTCTGAAGTGCAGCCAAAGGCATTTGAAAATGTTTGACTCACTGCACAGCCCAGCTTGATTCCCTTGCCTTTGGAAAACACCACTCAGGCTATCAGTGCTGTTAGGGAATCTAAAATTTGCAATGTTTCCCCTGTCTAGATCCTTACTTTGGGAGGTAACCTTGAGTAAATTCGGGGAGAAAACAATCAGACTGGGTGACGTCATCACTGTTGGTCGTGTTAAAGTCTTTGTCAGCTTAGCACACAGAGAAATGGGACCCTTGAGAGGTTTGGATTTGCCTGCCAGTGCCACTGAAATGGGAGCAGGTTTGTACACACCGTGATTTGTTTTTGGCAGCTGGCTCTTAAGGCCATCAAATCTTGACTAATTTCTCTTGCTATAATGTTTTGGACAGGGTTACATGGATATTTCCTCAGAGAAGAGAAGGAACTGAGACATAGACATTGCTCTGCTCTGATGTCAAGGACTTTGTGAAATATTTGCAGAAAAGCTCTGACATTAACTGTGTCATTAATACAGAGGTATTGTAAATATGAATGGGTTGATGTCTATCCACCACAAAAAATTTTATTTCAGATGTACTGATGGGATAAAAGCTTATAGCTTCCTTTAGATAACCAAGTAATTTATCTTGCTTAGACCATAGAAGTGCATGCTTACAGATAGCTCTTTAAAGTGTCTCTTTTAAAGGGTGCCCACCACCTCAACTGTCCAACCTGAGAGATTACCAGTATGAAAGGAAAAACACAGTGCTAGCAAGGTTTTACTGTATAACACTGCAACCAGACCAAAGGTTTCTGCTGAAGTTAATCCGTGTTATTTTGTAATAAGCATCATCAATGAGCCAAGCAAAAAATGACTGACATTAACTGGAGCCAGTCTAACCTGGTGGTCAGCAATATTTAGCAGGTTGCCAGGGGTGTGGAGGGTGTGAAACAACTACCTGACATACAGAAAACTGCAATGGCAGCAGCAGCTGGGAAAGCCACTGTAGTACAAGCACTGACAAGGTCTGAGAAAGGCTGTAGACATTTATAATGAATTAATATGGAATGAAAAGATAAGAAACTTCCGAAGTAAGAGCAAACCGTTCCAAGGGAAGCAGTACCTGCAAGGAATGTAATCTTAGCAGGAAAAAAAATCAAGGTTATTCTAACTTTGCAGCAGAGGTTTTCTTGTTTCAATAGAGGCAGCAAAATACTTTGTGTGTGAAGCATGTCAGAAAGGCTTTGACAGAAAGTGTGAGAGGAAAAGGCTGTTCACCTTGAGCACTGGATAGGGACAGGACTTAGGAGATCAGTATTCATTAGCTACACTTATGAAGGGTAAAGTATGATCAGAAGTGACAGAGTTACACAGCATATCATCACCCACCCCTTAACAGTGGTAACTCCTGTGAAAGCTGATAGGCATTGTGACCAACAGAAAATAAAGCACACCCAAAGACAGTGAGACAATAGGCAAAAGTAAGTGTAACCACATAAGACTAAGCTTGAGCAGTATCCTCAGATACCAACTAACCAAGATTGATATTTAATATTCTAGTCCAATAGTGATGATTTTTCTGTTACCTCGAGAGTTTATGGTTTAATTGTCTGAATATAGAAAAGCATGCAAATCTAAAGATAAGGCATAATTTAGCCTCAGGGCTTCTCCCCAAACATATGTTCTCATTAAAAAGCAAAAATTCAAACCAAGTTTATGTTTCAGAGCCTGATTTGACACTTGATTCTTCCAGCACGTTCCAGTCACCAACCAAAATATATGACCTTCAGTCGTCTTCAAAACAGCCTGTTTAGGAGCTTTACAGATTTCCAAAGGTAGCAGAACTTTAATGAAAAATTAAATACATGTTCGACTGCTGCCAGATGAGGTGGTTGATGCTGAAGAGAGACAAGGGCTCACTTTTTCTTTCTTCTGAGGGAGGATCTATTTTCATAGATGGAGACTTTTCAAGAGCTTTCTACTTCACACATATGTGTGATATCTAAAAATCCAGAAAAGTTCTGGGCTGGTGGATGCAGAACAAAAAATGAACATCCATCAGATGAGACATGCACATAGCTCTGAGCTCATACCTGTTTTATGCTGGGTTATTCATCATTAAGTACAACACCAGTTGCCTCACACATGTTCAGTCAAGGCCCTTCTGTGTCCTCACAGCACTTGACAGTTTCGGGCTGCTCTTGCCTTAATTTGAAGTTCATTGAAAATATGTTATAAAAGGTGCTTTTGTTTTTCTGAGTACATGGAGAAATACAGCCCTAGCAAGAGTCACCCTGGTATCCAGAACAGAGCACAGGATGTGTATGAGAACCAGGCTGCACAAGAGCATCAGAATGCTTCCCTTGAGAGGGACACAGGGTGAGACAAAGCTGTTGAATCATTACAGAAAGACTCAGAGCAGGCTAAGCTGGGAAAACTAGAAAATGTGAAATTATGTAAAATTAGGTGTAAGTGTTAATCAAGAGCTAATTACTTTCTGTAAGAAACTGACTCACAGATGTTCTGAGCCTTACAAAAAGAGACAGAAATTTGTGAGGTAACAATAACAGCATGACAAAACCTGTGTTACTGTCTGTGGCAGTTCAGTGTAATTCATGCATTTTATATTTTGGAAAGCAGACCTAGGGAAAACAAAATGTTGCTACACTGAAGAGTTACCACCAGTTCCACCTTGTGAATGAGGTGTCTGGTGCATGTGGCCAGTCTAAAGTTCCACAGAGAAATGCAAATGTGGAGGATTTTATCTGTCTTTTCTGTTTGAATGCGTGGCTTTTCATGTAGAATCATAGGAAATTTTAGCACAGGAAAAGGAACTGGGCAACTGGTAGTGTGAGTTATTAGATCTGGAGAAGACCTCCAGTTATTTGGTGTTAGAACTCTCCAGGATGAACCTGTTATTATAGGGTTAGTAAACATTATTTTAATACCACTCTGGTGGGTTATCCTCGTGCTCCTGTTGGAAGACTATTCTGGAAGCTCAGACCCAGCACTGAACCCTCAAAATATCCAAGTGAAATTAATTTATAACTGGTTGGTGCCTGCTTGATTTGCTGCCAGTACAGTCCAGTAGTTTAAACAGCATTCTCCATTTGCAGCAGATACCATTCTGCAATTTTCCTGAGGAAAAACTGCACCCTCGTCTAGGTTTCATTTTGCTAGCTAGATAAGCTATTCTCTTTCAGTATGGGCTGCTTGCAGGCATGTAAAACTTCAAGCAAAAGTACAGTGAAAACACTGAGGAAGAAAATTTCTATGCGGTGAGAGAGGAGTGGAAGGGGTTGTTCCAAAGGAAGTAAGACTAGGGGAGGAAAGGAAACAAAAATGTCTGGACAGAGTAGTATGAGGCAATGTGCAGC
Source organism: Chaetops frenatus (assembly GCA_013400775.1). NCBI lineage: Eukaryota > Metazoa > Chordata > Aves > Passeriformes > Picathartidae > Chaetops > Chaetops frenatus. The sequence goes on from VZTR01003513.1 coordinate 54,972, forward strand.
TGTCAAATTTGGCTAAACATTCTAACCTGATTTATTTGTGAGCTGTTTAAAAAAAAAAATATTGATATATAAACCATTCTTCATAAAATTGGTAGATGCAGAATTGTGAAGAACTGTTTCTTTTAATCTTTGAAGGAGTGATCTGCTTCTTCTGTTGTGAGAAAAACAGATTTCCAAATACTTGCTCAGAAGATTGCAGTGAAACAAAATGATAGGGGTATAACTAGAAATAGTTGCTGTTTCTTTGCAGGAAACTGTTGTCCTGTGCTTCACCATCATCCCTGCACTCACCTGCCAGCCAGATGTGCTGATGACAAACTTGTGCTAGCAGACCCTGCTGGAGCTGATGATGTCTTTTCTGATGTGATACCAGGTTCATTTTTCATCCATAGAAAACCAGAAGTGCTTTCTTGATTGCTTTCCATTATTCAAAAGCAGGAAGCAGAATAGCAATCTGATTTAGTACCGGTGCTTGTTGCCCTCTCCATATTTGTACAATGGCCAGACTACCCCACAGCAGGTCCCTCAAGTTTTTTGAAGATATAATTTGGTCTAAGTGCATGAACTTGTGCATTTGGGCTGTGAGGTCTGACAATGCTAAGTGGAAAAACTCTGTATGGCTCAAATTAAAAGCAGACAGACTGGGGTATGTATGGACTCGGACCCTTCTTGGTTTTCAACATAATCATGCTTCCAAAATTGCTGATATGGTCCTGTCCTCAAGCTGTGCCCTGTCATCACTGTGTTGTATTTGGGTGAACAGGAGGAATTTACTTGGGGGTTTTATCATTGCTTGAAAAACAGAAGAGAATATGGGAAAACCTAGGCATTTTACTTTTAAAATGTATTTTGATTAGGCAATAAAGGTTATAGAGGTTCTTCTAACTTTAAAATAAGTGTCTGGAAAAAATACATTAAAAAATGGAGGACTCTCTAAATCATTTTTGAACAGAGATGAAAACTACCTAAAATGCTTGCACAAGTGCAAAATAAGGATATAAATCCATATTTGGAAGTACATATGTCATGTAAATAGATTCATTTAACTCAGGGACTTAAATTTCTGTTTTTAACACAGAACTTAACTGCCTCTTAAGCAAATTACATTTCCAGGCAGAAGATGTGTCACAAATGTAAAACTAACCAAGTGCAATTTGCATTTTGAACAGGTAATGTGAAAGAAAAATTGCATTTCAGTGGCTTATTCAACTTTTGTCAGATCTTTTGTAGCTCTTCAGACAGCATCAATGTAATACCATTATTTTCTGTAAATGTGCTGTTTTCCTCTGCAGTTATTACTTAGAGTTCACAAGAGAACAACAAAGTGATCTCAATATGCCTCTTGCAGACAGTTTTTTATTCCAACATGAAACTGCTCACTGGGTATAGATGGAAAAGTGTGAATTATGCTCACAGTGCATATTGAGCTTCTGTGATTTATCAGAAAAGCCAGTAACTCTTTTGTTTAACATATACTTAAATGCATGTCAAGCAGAGCAAAGAAAGCCATTCCAACCTTTCTGCGTTGCGGAACAACTACAAAATCTTTGACCATCCATATATGGGGAGAGGATTCCTAACCTGAACTCTTGGTTGAAGGAGATTGGTAATTTGGGAAAAACCAGGCTGATGACAGCAAAAATTTCATACTAATCTGCCTGAAATATGGTATTTACCTTTTATTTCAATTGTATTTTTCTGCTTATTATTTTTATAGAATTTATAAACTTATGATCTTTATAAAATATAATAATAAGATTCTGATTGCTATTTATTTTAGTAAAAAAGGATAATAAAGCTTGCACCAGGGGGATATTAGAAAGGATATTAGGAGATTATAGAATAATGATAAAGTAAAAATTGCTGCTGCTCAGGCAGATATTAGCCATGCAAGGGAAATTGGAACAGTCTCATGGAGGGAAAAAAAAAAGAAAGAGGACTGTAGTGTAAAGCGACTGGGATTAAATTCAGCACAATTGGCATCAGTTTTCAATGAAGATTGCAGCAGAGGCTTCTCTGGCCTATAGAAATAAATAGTTGATCATTGAACTGGGTAAAAAAGATTCTACATGTTAAAAAAGAGGAAAATAGTGTATTCTCCATCCCAGAGCTCTGGCTCAAAGTGTCAAAGATTTAATTTTGTTTTAAATAAACACCAAATCAAGGTGCCATAAATTCCATGACCACCAAAAAGCAAATGAATAGCTTTTTTTTTTTTTAAGAGAAAGATTAAACAAGTTGCATAAGCATTGCATCTTGTCGTCTGACCTCAGAATGCACAAAATTCTGAAACCTGACAGAGGAAAATAGACACTTTGATCAGTGATGTATGGCAGATTGAAGCAAGATCCATGAGACATGATTTTTTTTAGAGATGAGAAAGTAGAAGTTTTCATCTACTTAGACTTAATGTACAGTATTTCATTTCATACCACCAGAAAAAAAAAAATCACAATTTAAACTGAGGGAGACAAGATTTAACAAAAAAAGAAAAAAATATATATAAAGCAGATTTAAAACTGCTCAAAGGACACAGGGCAGTGGGCAGTCAGGAGACAGCCTGGCTGGGGAGGTAAAAAGGAGCAGGTTTGGGGATGATGTGTGTGGACCTTTATGGTTGTTCAGATGAGCTGTTATCACCTATAACCTCACAATTATTGCTAAGCATTTGGTACTGCATGATCTGGACTATATCTGTGTATTCCAGGTGCCCAGCACACAGAGGTGCTCCTGCAGCAGGTGGCATGTGTGGCATCTCTGGTGGCAGTGCCACAACTGGCCACACGTACCTTCTTCGGGGAAGCCACACAGCTCGGTGGGACTTGCTGGCTGAGCCCAGAGCAAATGCCATGCTAAACAGCTGAGTCCCTAAGGCCAGAGCTGCTTCCTGAGCTCCGTGGAGAAGCTGAGGAGGGTGAACTGCCTCTGTCTCAAGACAGGTGAGACAGAGGTGACTCTCAAGCAGACCAGGCCAGCACTGTCACTAGAACATGGAGTTGGGCACATTGCAGGGTCCACACTCAGCATTTAAGGAAGGCTTTGTCTGAGCTGCTCAGATATTAGCATGTGTGACTGGTGCCCCTTAGCAAAATGAGACAAGGATCTCCCCAGATGTTGTCCCTTTCCACACGTTGCAGCAAAGCATGAGATTTTAACTAACCACTTTACTTGGCTGAACAAGACTATTCCAGTGAATGGCAAATAAACAGACAGAACATAGCAAAGAAAAGATTCTGTAAAGCTGTTACTACTGAGCTTGAATTTCAGGAAATGCAAAAACGAGAAAAGGCAGACTATTAATTCCATCTAAATGACTGGCCTGATTTCTATTCTAAAAATCTATTTTAACTCCATGTAATCACAATATTGCGTTGATTAGCTCACTGAAATGTAATCTTATTAGTGGTTCAGAAGGTTGCATTTAATCTAGCTGATTATGCTAGTGCATCCCTGAGTAGTTAGTTCTCTATTATGGCTCCTAATGAACTGACTGTGCATTAAAATTCACCAAACAAATGTTACTACCTAGCTTGTTCTTATTTGTTCTAGTGTTCTGCACACACTAGTTGTTTTTCCTTTATTTGAAGCCTTATGTAAACTTTCTATTGCTAAAAAGCCACCAAACTCCTTGTAGCGTCTGCTTTCTGTATGTCAGCATGTATCTGCAGTCTTCATAATTAACAACAAATAAACAAACAGGTTTTCTTCCCAAGGTTACCAGCGTAGCTTGTTTCTCTTCTCTCACTCTGTTGATTACCTACTCCATGAAGAGTGCCTGACTTAGTCAGTAGCTTCACAGTTCCATTTGCAGAAAGAAATTACCACTGCCAGACAGGCTTTGCAGTGATTTCACTTTCTTTCAACGCTTATTTCTTCTATTAATCCCTATTAAGACAAGTAATTGTTTATAGAGAGCAGCTTTAATGGCAGTGCTAAGTTTTTTCACTCTGTCCTTGCTTGTGTATTGAAAACCACTCAACTGTGAAAGATAACATTTCCATCTGCAGACTGGTGCCAAGAGAAAAGGAAGGTCATCCCTTGCAAATGGACAACAAAAGCACTCCATGCAGCAATTGCTGTTTTGCTACAAGTGTTAAAAGCCAGGACAATGGAGCTATGGCTGGTTAGGAAAAAGAAAATGTGGAACAAAAGAACAATTTTAGCCTGGTTATAAGGAGGCTGCAACTGAAGCCACTGTAATTACACCAGGACTGAATTGAACCATGCTGTCTTCAAAGAAGCAATCTGTACCTGGGAAGGATTAAATGTGTAAGTATTTGGTACTTCATCAGAAAAAGTGTATTTGGTACAGCCTTTTGAAAGCACATTTGCTGAACAGTGACATATTTTGCCATCCCTCTCTCAGCATCTACCACCACAGAAAGCTGGGAGAGTGCAATATATCCATCTTTCTGCTGCCCTCCTCACTACTTGTCTAATTTATTTTCCTGGAAAGGAAGCACTTGCCCCTACCCTGTCCAGAAGAGGCTCAGCCTTGCAGGTCTCTGTGAGGGGGAAAGAGTGTTGTGAATCTAGAGCTGTGCAGTAGAAACCAGGGATGCTTGCACACATTTTCCAGACGTTTATTTCCTGTGTGTTTAAGGCTGCATTTGCTGTGGCAGTTCCCAAAGCTGTTCTAGATGCATCTGTGGGGATGAAGAATTAAACATTTAAACGGCAGTTTGCAGTCAATAAAGAGGGGGAAAGGGAAAGGACTTGGGGGAATGGGCTGTGTTTCAACTTCGAGACCCACCTCTGTTGCCCCTGCACTGTAACACACCTCCAGCTACCCATGTGAGATGGCCTAAACTGCTCAGGGCTTCCTCACATCTCAGGGGAATCTCGATTATGAACCCCTGCCAAAATGGTGCTCGGTGCACTCTCTCCTCCCTTGCTAAGATGAAGCATCTCTTAGCAGCACTAAAACTGCCCAAATGCTATATGTCAACATACACCTTCATTTGGCACCACCAGGATGTGCTCCCATGCACAGTGGTTTCGTGGTGTTAAAGTGCATTTTGAGTGCTCAGACTTTTTTCCACCCATTAAATTGAGCATGACCAACAAGGCAAAAATCATGCTGATAATGTAGTGTAAACCTACTGAAGGACATAAAATTGCTTGAATTTACTGCTTTTAATTATTTTGTAGTTAAAATAGATGCCCTACACTAAAGGGTGAATAACAACTTCATAATATCTGTGTGAGCCACCTCAGGCTATTTTATTTCTAGCTTATGGTGATGGGAATAAGCAGCCAAACTCAGCTGCCATCTCTAGGCCACCCTGTATAGATACTTAGTGAAAATACAGTGAAAATACTATCTCCTTTATCCCTGAGAGAGGAGACTCTTGGATCAAATGCAGTTTTATGATATTACCCATAAGTTGAGGTCATGGTTTCTTGAGAACCTTACTGAACCAGAGGTTCTCTGAGCTTTAGGTGCATCTTCAGATATGAGCAAAGAGCCAGAGGCTGGAAGAAGGAGCTTCTGCTGTGCTATCTACAGAGAAACAGCAAGTGGCACAACAATAACAGTAATAATCTGGTTGAACAACAAATCACAGGGTGTCTGAGGCTAGAAGGGACACATGGAGGTCATCTGGTCCAATCCCTCCTGCTAAGCAGGCTGCCTGGGATCACATCCAGATGTCTTTGTATCTCCAAATGATGGAGGCTCCACAACCCCTCTGGGAAAAACTATGCCAGTGCTCAGTTGTTGTCATACTAAAAAAACCTATCAAACTTGGCTTCTATGTACTGGGCCAGATACTTTACTGGAACCGTCCTTGCAGTTGATTTAGTCTGCCCTCCACTCTTCTGCTCTGAAGACCTTGAATCTGCCATTCTCTTCTGTCCTAAATACTGCCTCAGGTTGACAAGGTGGATGGATGTTTTCAGAGTGGAAGAGAACTTCTACATCTTTTTCCCTCTTCCTACATGTTTTTGAAAAAAAAAGTCCCTAAAAATCATGACCCAAAGTCTGGGTGGCACAGTGTGGTGCCAAGTGGGGAAATCAGCACCCCTGACATTCTGCCTCTGCTGACTACCAGTGCTGCCACCAGCAATTTAAAAGAGGACAACAGTTCATGGCCGTGCTTCAGCTCCCGTGTCCTCTTTCCAAGCTCTGTGGGAGAGGGGAGCGTTCACGGGATATCAGCTACATCAAACCCTCTGTTTCCATTTCTTGCCCTGTGAGAGCCCTGCTGCAGAAGTGCTGAGTGTTGGCCCAGCCCCCGGGGAGCTGAGGTGTGCTCCATGTGTGCTTCCTCTCCCTGTGGCTGCCCACTGCCCCGCACCGGCTCCCGACAAACAGCTTCCTAAAGGAGCAAGGGAAGCTCTGCTGGCAGCCAGCTATGGCTATGAGCACGTCTCTCCACCCTGATTAAATGCCTGCTTTTCATTCATGGCTCCTTCCTCTCTGATAAACATCAGAAACCGCCTAATTATGTTTTTCTCCCTGCCCAAGTTGTGTTCATTAATCTTATCTGCACGTATCTCAGCATTATACCATAGAGGCTTGGAGTCAGATTTTTCAAAGGCTTTTAAGCACCTCATACACCATGATTTCTATCAACCGTGACATGGGCAATTTCTATAAATTTTCATTTTCACTAATCAATGTAAGGAAAGCAAGTAGCGAAGGAAAACATAACACAAATCATCTGAGGAGAAGTGAGATAGAGAATGGAAAGTCTGATTGTCTGGGGTTTTTCAGATTTCCAAATTAAGTTTCATACTAAACAGAAAAACCACCTTGAAACCAAATCCATTTAAACAGTTTGTATTCCTCTATACCATTGGAAATGGCTAAATAAAACACCTAAACCTATGTTATTGTGAAAAGTGGCATGTTGCATAATTGTAATAATTCTTTCCTTCTCAGGCAGTGTTTTGCCAAATTAGTATGATTTCACAAAGTCTAGTTTCAAGAGAAACACATTTTCAAGGGAAATTAAGATCCCGATCACAGTATGGCCAGCCTCGCCTCAACTGATTTTTTTATCAGTTGAGCATGTCCATGAATTCTTTTCTGAGTTTCTGGTGAAAACATGACTTAAGTCCTCCTGCTGGGATTATCTGAAAGTTTCAGCTCCAGTTCTGTATTTTGGCATACTCACTGTGCAAATATGGACATATGGGCCCTTCCTTTCTCTCTATAAAATCTTCATCTGTAGAAATACCCTGAATAATGTTTATGTGAGGTTTCTCTTTAGTGGAGCAGCCATCAGGCTAAAGGTGCACATGAATTCCATATATCCTAGAAAGCAGAAGAAAACTGTGTTCTTTCATATACACAGACCTTTTTNGGACTGCTGCTACAGGACAAGTTTGGGTTTAAACAGCAAGGGTTTTAAAGTAAAAGTGGGTAGATTAATATAAAAGGAAGAAATTTTTTACAGTGAGGGTGGTGAAATGCCCAGGTTGCCCAGAGAGGTGGTAAATGCCCCATCCCTGGAAACATTCAAGGTCAAGCTGGACAAGCCTCTGAGCAACCTGATATAACAGGAGGGTTGGACTAGATGACCTTAAAAAATCCCCTCCAGCCCAAACTGTTCTATGATTCTACATGCTCCAGAGTTATGTGACTGAGACAGAAACTATAGATCTTAAGTGTGGCTGTCACAATGATGAATATCCTCAGTTACAGAAACAAGGAGGATCACATGGACAAGCTGCTGCAATGTTCTTTTTTCTGCCAGGAGAGGCTTTCCTGCACTGTTGTTAGTTTATATTTGATGTTCTGCTGGAAATATGCTCCAGGAAGGGAATTTAGTGCTACCAAAGGATATTGTATTTAGTAGCATGGGGTACTGAGAATCCTGCCACCAAGCAGGAAAATGAATAAATACATATTATTTGTGAAGCAAAGTGAGACCTTCATGAACAGGGAAAAGCCAAGAGCATCTAATACCACTGAATATCTAACGCACTGAATATGGCAGAGGTTATCAGAGTTACCATTAACATTGTACTCCATGTCCTTTTAATAAATCTGATGGTCTTCACCTACTTAGGACAATTTTAGATTATTTTCTATCTTTTGAGGCAGCTGCATGAACATTAGCAGATCTCTGTATTCAAAGTGACTTGCAAAGCCAAAATGGCTGAAATGCTATGAATTATCAGTTACTACAGCTGAGGCTGTTTCCAAATATGTTGTTTTGTTGGGAGTTTTGTTTGTGGGGGTTTTTTTGTTTGTTTGTTTGTTTGTGTTTTTATCAGGGCAGTAGATAGGGGAGAGTTCTGTGATTTTATTTGTTTTTTAAGATATATTTATTTGGTAGTAGCCCAAATAAGCAGATACTTTACACAGAGAGCTTTCTACAGCCCTTAAATTACTTTCCTGAGACAGTGTCTTGAGGACACACTTTGAGGCAGCAATTTCTCCTAATGAATCCTAGCTTACAGATTTTCACTCCTCTAGGTCCCTACAGAGTATATTTCTTTGTGCTTGAGTAATCCAAGGAGAAAACTGGCCTTTGTCAGGAAGCCAGTAGACAATTTAATTTAAATGCACCCCAAGCAATACTGCAACCCTGACTTCTGCTTCATCTCAGAGCCATCTGCCCAAGCCTCTGTGTCTGGCAAGCTCTCCTGAGTGTCCAGGCTCTCCATGTAATTCCAGGCTGTGGCTGATGTGGTGCCACTGGGGAGAGGAACTTGCATGACCCATGACTGATTTTGTTCACTGACAGAAGCTGTGAGCTCACACCTTAGTGCTGAGGCTTTAAGAGCTAAATTACATGCTCAAGTAATATAATTAAACTGCTTCGTGCTGTGAGTCAGGAAGCAGGAAATAAATTACATGCATACAAAACTCAGAAGATCCTTACCATGCTCAAAATATTGCTACAACACTATGCCAGTAAGTGGGAAAGACTGTGCATGCTATTTATATTTAGCATTAACTCCAGATTCAGTGCTAGATATGGCAGAGATGATGGACTTTGGATGGTATTTTATCTCCAGGTTTAACTCCCAAGTTCCAGATCAGGGGAAGACATTGGGGGGATACCAGCATGATACAGCTGAAGTCTCAGAAAAGTTTGCTGCCAAGGCAGAGAATTTCCTGGTTGGAAAATGAAGCCTCAAGTCCCAGTTTGTTGCCTTGACCTCAGTGCCTGAGCTGTGGTAAGCTTAAAACTGTCTCCCATTTTAGGCCTTTACAGAAGATCCCAACCATGATGTTGTGGCCGCGGTGCAAATTCAGCAGTGGAAAAGCTGCTCCAACACTTGAAAAAGGCCTAATATAACCTTGAAAGTTGCTGGCATAATCAGTCAATCAGTGATTAAAATGCCATGCATTTGGACAGGTGCAGTGCCCTGTGTCAGTGAAAAAGCTCTACATGTTCTTAAACTGCTCTTCAGCTGAGCCTTCTGTCTTCAAAGGAGCCTCCTGATGTGTCCACAACACTCACAGTATCAGATAAGCACCGTGGAGAAAAAAAAAAAAAAAGAAAAATATTAAAGGCAGTAGAGTTATGTGGATTTTGATATGCAAGGAAAGAAATCCATGAAAACTTCTGAGTCTAATGAGGACCTGGTTCTTGTTACTTTTTCATTTGAGGGGTTGCAGCATTTTTTCATAACCAACCTTGGACCAGCAAAGGCAGGCAGACTACCACAAGTGCATACAATTTTTAAATTGTTTCTCTAGTGGGCAACTGTAAAGTTACAGAAGTTGGGCTGGGAGCAGGATTTAGCTCATGTAGCTTTCCTGGGAGCAAGGAGAAGGGGGTGGGAAAACAGGCAAATGGCAGTAAACAAAGCTTCTGGAGAAGGCTGATGTGTGTGCATTGCCACTGCCATAGGCTCAGGAACTCAGGCTCTGAAAAGGAGTGACAGAACACAAATCCAGAGATGGCAACCAGACACACATTATTTTGCTTTATGAAAAAAGATGCCACTCAGTCTGTAGATGCATCTCAATAAGAAGTAGGAATGAAAATCTGTCTTAAAATGGCTTGTGACAATGGACAGAATAGTTGGATATTTTATACCAATCTGTCTCTCTTGCTGATGTCTGTAAATACTGGTTCTTAGTTCTTGGAGTTCCTGTTTATTCTGTTCTGGCAGTATTATCTCTCCATCATTACCAACAAATGTGGAGTTAGCCATCTGGAAAAAAAAACACCACATTCAAAGTTATGTTTCTCTCTCTAATGTCATCTGAGTACTAACCCAGATAAATTAATTTAAGCTATTCCTGGGTCCATTATCAATCCACTGGAGAATGACAGTAAATTACTCTCTAGCTTTTGTTAAAACATTTTGAGATCTATGTAGTGAGAGCATCAAATACTAATTCACCCTTCTGAAGGGTAATACCAGTCTTTACAGGACCTGTTCTCACACTTTGATCTGTGAGTCAGAACTGCAGCTTGCCACAGCTTTTCCCAATGATCTACAGGTAGAGGTGTCTGGTGGGAAATGCTTTTTAGTCATTATGAAATGGGTCATATTTTTCTAACATCTCTTCAGGACTGGTATGAATTTCTTTCACTGCCTGCCAAATTTATTTTACTGCTGACCACACATAGGTATTAACTGCAGCTTGCCAGCACGTTTTTGCTCAGATGAAGCATAGCCTTCAATGAGATTCCACAGATACAACTTTGAAAAGTAGTATTTCATGATTTAGCCAATAATTCTGGTAGAGGAAATGGAAAGGGTTGCATCTCACTCAGTTTTAGGAGCAGGAACTCTGCACAGCTTTTAAAAGTAAGGGAGTAATGCTGCAGTTATTAGATATAAACACGCAACAAATCTGATGACTTAGAAAAACCAATTTTGAAACACTTAGTTTAGGTGAATATTTGGGATACCTCTTATTTGAGTCATGTAGATTTTGGGGGGTTTTTTGCAGGTTGTTTTCAGAGAGGTTGTTTTTCAGTAACATCATGTTTAGTGACATGTGGCTAGATTTTCTTATGAACTATCAGCCAACCTTTCAAAATTGAAAGCGAACATGTTTCCCTACATTGAATAGATTTCTTTCCCTATTTTTCTTTTGTTCCTTTTTTTAATATATCTTTTCCATACGTGTTTTCATTTTAGATATACATATAGAGATAGTATGTATAATAGAGGGAGATAGGATATTTTTAATAACATAGAGTATATCCGTTGTGTATACTCTCCCCCAGTTTAATGCTACAGTAACCTGGGAATTGTACAAAGTGGCCTATGGTTCCAATTTTAGCAAAACCATAAGAACTGAAAAGAAAGTACAAATTGTAAACCTAAGGCAATACATTCCATTTTCCTTACATCTCATGGATTTTTCTGCATTTTAAAGGGCCTCCAGGGCTCTGCACAATAAATTTCACATAGGTTTTGACATGAACGCTTTTGTAAGGAGTCCCAAACCTTGCAGCAGTTCACTCATTAGAGATCAGAGCAAGGGAAGATGCTGTGAGAGTTTTTCTATGAGCCCTACCTGCCCTGTCTTCACAGGTCTTGTCAAAAGGGCGTTCATCATTTAAGTTAATGTAGAAATAGATAGATTTCTACAAACTCCTATCTTTCAACTCCACCAGAAATCAGCATCATATTTTGAAAAAAAAATTGATCAATATCCCCTGACTTTTTTATTTTACCAGGAGAAGGGAAGAGGGACTTTCTCTCCTAAAAGTTTGTGTCTAACTTACACCTTAAATGCTAATCATCCTCTTGCCTGACCGAGCTCTACTCTTTGTAAGTGTAGAAAACCAGTTAGGCCATTCATTTATGCAATAATCAGTCTTTTGGTGTATGTATTCACAAGACAAACTATTTTCTAGCCTTAGTTTTACAGCAGTATGATGACAGCAACATCAGTCCCCTCCTCCTGTCAGGGAAAGAAAAGCTAAATAAAGAAATCAATACCCCTCCATAAGTCAAACTCCTAATAAACTAGTAGAGAATGCTTAGTGAACATAAAGCCACACATGTCATTTCAGTCATGGCCATATCTAGCATAAAAATGCAGAGTTAAAAAACAAACCATGAATTAGATTACTCCCTATAAGTAAGTTATCAGGTCCTGGGTCCTCTCATAAATCAAGGATTAATGTAACAATTCCATGAGATGTCCTCTACACCCCAAGTCTCTATTTTAGGCTGTTCTTTCTGTTGAAAGAGATTGCAAGGATACACCTGCTTGCAGGGGTGCTCTTCCTACCTGCATTTTGTCTGGTGCTTGTCTCTGGCTCCCACAGCTCAGATTTCTTCTAGGTGCCCTGGGGAGGTTTGACCATCCAATTGACAGCTCACATCCTAACTCTTTCACCCACTCCCATGAACGGGCTTGGACTCTACATCCCAGAAACTGGATAATATTTTACTGGTGTAATCACTAGGTTCAGCTCCAAACTTTACCAAAGTTAGTGAAGGAATCCTCTTGCTGTAGGGCCTTTGGATATCCAAAGTTTTGCATTCAAAGGCAGAAGTTGGCAACTGTCTTAGAAAGGATGGGCTTGCTGGTGAGCATGTTTTATAGAGCACTTCTTTCCTCTCCTCTGTATAAACAGTGGGCTGAATATACAAATTTATTTTTGCTGCTGGCGAAAGGTTGATAGCTTTTCTCTCTTTTTTTAGTGTAAAGAAAGCATGAAGAAGCACTATGATTTAGTCCTATCTCTGCTGAAATTATCAAATTCTCACATTCACAGGCAGCATTCTCTTGCAGGAGAAGTAGTTTCTCTTTCTTGATGCTTTTTGCATGGAGGTGTGCTAACCAATATTTTTAATATATTTTAAGTTGGGGTTTTTTTGATAACAGCAACCTGTAATAGTGAGAAAACTTAGTGAATCTGTGCCAGTTCAGTACAAGATGAAAACTCAGGACTTTCAAAGAGGAATTATTGAAAATGAAAATAGTTGTGTGTAATATAGCTCTTCAGGTGCTAAGCCTCCAAGATTTTTGGCAACTTCTGAGGATGATGAACGGCACTGATTTTTTTTTTTTTTTAATTGGCTGGGGAAAGCAAGAATGACTGTAGGCAATTGGCTGATAATAGGATGAGAAGGACATATTCTGCAATTGGATTTCTTGTTGATGCAGAGTTGCTAAGAGACATGATTCATTCCTGGCCCTGTGACTTGCTGTCACCACATAATTCCCATGTCCTGCCTAATGCCTGAGGAAGTGATGGTGGTGAGTCTCTCTGTGTGATGACTGTGCAATTACCATATACAAAATGCAACAGCAAGAGAAATTAAGGCAATTCTGCCACGGGGTGAGATAGGGAAATATGCAGAGTGAAACTACCTCAAGAAGGGGAAGGAAATGTAGTTGAGCTTCTGGTGTCCCAGACTATTAAGTCAGTAGCTGAAAGCCTGAATTGTTGCAGCAGGTTCATCATAATGCCTTCATGAAAATTTTTTGAATATGTGCCAGTTTGGACAAAAAACACTAGGGAGATGGAAATGAAACATCTAGATATGCATTTGGGCCACCTCACTGCTCTGCACTTCAGAATCTTAATTGCACTGGGATTTCACTTGTGGAAACCCCAATCTGCAGAAACCTTGCAAACCTCTGGAAGGCATGTGGTCAACAAACAGGAGGATGAAGTATTGATTTCTCAACTCACACTGGGCTTTTAGGCAGTACTACAGTTTCTAAGTGCTTTTGTAAATATAGTGCTTCATTAAATATTATTAATATAGTATTAATGAGTTTTAAATTCCTATTTGGATAATAGACACATTATTATAATTGATTTAGAGAAAATACAACCCTTAATTCTAAATGCTGTCTGGCACTGTGTGTAATATTAAGGTCTTCAAATTAGTACCTCATCTCTACCTACCTCAGAAGGGTGTGAAAAAAATATACTTAAATTTGTTGGTTTTAAAACAAAGTTACCAAACAAGCGAAATAAACACATGTACTTTTCTAATTAAATGGGTGAGGCAACCTCTACTTTATTTTAAAAAAAACAGTATCAAAGGAAAATCTCACAGTCAATAATTCTACCCTGGGAGAAAAGAGAGGCAAAAATTAATATGAAATTCTGTTAGTACATGCCCATGTACTAACAGTGTGAGAGTAATTACCTCCTGTAATGAAACCAGACAAAATTATATATTTCTGCACACAGTAGATGGAAAAAAATATGTCTCTTATTCAAAAAAAAATTTCTAAGGCTGTAAATTAGTGCATTTCTAAATAATGTATATTTCTCTATAATCTATTTTATCATTTTCTTACATAATATTTATTCTTGCAGATTTCCCTGTACATTGTGTAAATGTGTATATCAGGCTTATTTGCATATTTTCTTATACAAAATCAGAGGAAATAGTCCCATTTCTGAGCATGTCTAAAACAATTATCCAGTCCTGTTGTAAAGGGTACCGATTTTTTGGCCTAGATAAGATGGAAAAAATAACTTGTGTGTGTGAATTCTCCTTTTTGCTATTCTTACAGTTCCTTGCTTCTCATATAGCTATGGGATGAACCTGAATATAGGGAGGAGATCAGAGTGCAGGATACTTTATTAACCAAATGTGTGTCCTTACTTTGCTATGCCAGTAAGGAATAGGAATGTTGTTTCTACATCAGGCCTTTTACTATCTTTCCACTCTGTTTCCTTCCTGCCCAAGGGGAAAAAAAAGAAAAACCAGCAGAAATATTTTCCTCTGTATTGGTCTGCTTGAAAGAATTTTGGTTTTTGCAGTTCTCACTGAATATTTCAAAACTATTCCCCTCAGCTAATGGACCTGAAAACTGCTGAGCACTGGCTGCTGTGCATCAAAGCACAAGTGCAGGTAAGTTTAAGCATGTATTTAAGTGTTTTGCAGGATCAAGGGTAGAGTTATCAGAACTTGTTGTACAAAGGATAGCAAAGTACCCAGTCCAGCAAAGGAACATTGAAAATTTATGTTTGCGCCATCCCTCAAGAGCAGTGAAAGGAATCTGATTTTAGTCAGATGATTCTACAACACATTAAGATGCAGAGGGTTGATCTGTGTGTACAAAGCAGTCCAAGATGTTTTCCCAGAGAACAGGGGGGGGGGTTTTCTGAAAGCTAATGGCAAAGGAAACCATTCTTGAGTTTTGCACCTCTTTCTGTAGCATTGCAGGTGTCCATGGCAGAGCACAGTACCAAAGTCTCATCTGTCTCAGATGAAATAGGAGATGAATTGTACTGACATTTTTAATATCCATAGGTTTTCCAAATGGGTGAGTACCCATTGGGAGTACCAGAAGGAAAAGCATGAACACTTAAAAACTTCACTCTATTCTCTTTCTTCTTTTCCCTTTCTCTTGCTTGCAAACCCACCAGATCCTAATGATGAATAATTCTAATATGGGCACATGAGAATGGCTCTCACGCACAATTTTGAGATTGTAAATGTTCCTTTAATGGATTTTCACAGGGGCTGAGATGGGAAAGATAATAAACTCTCTGACTATAGAAATTTTCTGACAATGTCTTGCACAGTCTATAAATTCTTGCTGAATTGTAGGTATCAAAAGTAATTCAGGAATACAAAAGAGCTGCTTACCTTATATTCCTGGAATTCATTTGCTTGCTTCAAAACCCTGGCTAGGAACCAAAGCTGTCATTTCAGGACACTGGAAGGATGAAATATACAGGGAAAATAATTAATTCTGAAATTTTTGACCTGAAGGGAATTGCATAGTGTATATATACACATATTTAACATTTAGTTTTACATTCTTTTCTTCATCATGCTAACACATACAATTTATAACTGACTTCTAAGGCTGTAAGTAAAAAAACAGAAAATCTAATAAATTTTTTAAATTTATATCCATCTGATCTTCATGTGTCAACCTAAATAAGAATAATAATAATAGCACTGAAGTTAAAAAACATTGTCATTCCATAGGCCTATAAGAATATGCTACTTATGATAAGAAAGTGCTTTTGATAAGACTGTATATCCACCCAAATCAGAGCATTTGAACTTCCTTCTGCAAAGAACTACTCTGGCATCACTGAAAGACAAAATTCTGTGGACAATCATATGCCCAAGAAACAAATCTATTTTTTACACTCTGCTGCATTTGCAAAAAGCAACACTTTGCAGAACTAAGGATGCTCTGCCTTTCTCTCACAAATGGCAATATCATAGGAGAGGGGAAAATCTGCCTTTATAGCATTTTGTTCTTCCTATGAGAACCGTGATGACCACCAAATACAATTCAAGGAACAGTGTTAGAATAGAGGACAGCATCAGAGGACAAATATTTTCCCATAAACTCTAGCTGTGTACATTCCCCTGCAAAGTCACCAGAACAGTCTGTTACAAGCAGATTTTCTGTTTTGCAGTGACACCTGCAGTGTTAGGAGGAAAGTGCCACTAGCAACAGCAGTGCTGTTCAGTTGTTTCACATTAGGACATATGCTGATTAGCTCTGAGGGCAGGCTGAGATCCAGCACCACAGGACATCAAGTTTGGGGGACATTTTCCAAAAAGCACAGGTCCACCACAATGTTATTTACAGGTTTGATTAAGAGCATGGGCTAATTGTTTGGTGTTACTAAGGAATTTTTCCTCTCCACTCCCTGGAATCATAATCACATAATCACATGGGGGAAATCACATCTCCTTTTGAAGATTCCAAGCCTTCCTGAAGGATTTCAGCTTTCAGATATTGAATTAGAATCACAGAACGGATAAGGTTGTAGGGGAGCACTGGGAATCATCTAGTGCAACCTTCCTGCTCAAGCAGGGTCCCCTAAGAGTATATTACTCAGGACTGTGTCCAGACAGCTTTTGAGTATCTCCAGTGAAAGAGAATTTGCAACCTCACTGGGCAACTTGTTCCAGTGCTCAGTCACCCTCACAGTGAAGTTCTTCCTCATGTTCAAGTGGAATTTCCTGTGTTTCATTTTCTGCCCACTGCCTCTTGTCCTATTGCTTGACACCACCGAGCACAACCTGGATCCCTCCTCTTGGCACCCTTCCTTCAGGTCCTTATTGACAAGACCCCCTCTCTATCCTTGTAAGAGAGATGCTCCACTCCCTTAATCAGCTTTGTTGTCTCCCACACGG
>VZTR01003522.1:5248-17341 GCA_013400775.1 Chaetops frenatus
TGACGCCCGGGCCATTATTCCTACATGCTCAGCCATTTCGCTCGATTGCGGGGGGAGGGGGCGGCCGAGGGCCCCGAGCCCTACGGGACCGGCCGCGGGGTCGCCTGCCGCCCGCCCCGTCCCGGGCCGCCCCGTCCCGCTGTCGCCACCGAGGCGCTTTCGGGGCGGTGGCGGCCCCGCTTCCGCGGCCGTGCTTCTGCCGTACGGGTCCTGCCGAGCCCCGCTGCCGGCGAGGGCCGGACACCCGCAGAGCCCCGTCTGGGGCACCCCGGGCGGCAGCAGGGACCAGAGGCGCCGGGAGCTCTCCCGTGCAGTCCCGCACTTCTGCCCGGCCGCGACGCTGGCGCTCCGAAGGTGTTTCCAGCGGAGCCGCCTTGGAGCCGCCGCGACGGGCGCAGACCAAGGGCTCGATCGCTGACCCATCGCTGCCCACCGCGTCCTCCCCATGAGCTCCCCATGTTTGTTGTGTGACATCCCTCTGTCCCGAGCAGGGGACCGGGCTCTGCCCTCGCACAAGCAGCAGGTAACGACCGGTGACGTTACTAACCCCGGGTTCTACGCTGCACATTCCCAGCATTCGAGCTGAACGTGCACCTTCGGGGTTTGCTGTTTGAAAGGAACCGGAGAAATTCTTCCCACTGCAGGGACAGAGCGGGCAGCCCGCAGGCCCCGGCTCCCAGCTCGGCCCGGCCCAGCCCGGCTCGGCTCGGCACCCGCTGTCCCGCGAGCTGCCCCGAGGCCGGCAGGCTTCACGGGGCCGGCGCTGGGAGAGGATGCGGCACGCCCAGCTGATTGTTTGCTGGATGGCAGTAAGGTGTCGCAGGAGAGGAAGCCCAGGCCCTGCTCTTGGCTTTCAGAGATGAGTGGTTAAGGCCCTGTGGTCTCGTGGGTAGAAACAGGATAGCCAAGAACAAAGGTAATGCGCTTTCTTCACAGCAGCAGTCAGGCTGGAGAGATTTGTCTCTGCCATAGGAAAGAGTTGCATTTTCCTCCATGTTCTGCCAGACTGTTGTCTGCAAAAACAGGGGAGCCGTGTGGGTTCATACTTCAGCATGCAAGCCAGAGGAACCGTAACCACAATAGAAGCTCCTCCAAAATCAGGGTGTGTGAGAGGAGTTCCCAGCTTAACACATCCCCTCAAAGTAGGTGGCTGTTGATGAGAAATCCACTGCACCTCAGCAGCACCCAGAGCCTCTGGCTGAGACCGGAGCCCCAGCATGGGACATACTGCCTGGGTCTGTAGTCAGTCTCTAGGGCATGGACAGTTCTGTAAAGCAAAAGGACACACAGGGACCCCACCGCCACGTTGCAGGAGGTGGTGCCGGGCAGCACCAGGATGATCCAGCAGCAGCAGTACCCAGCCATAGTTGTGAGGTCAGTACTGAGCACTTCCCATTTGCGCCTGGTGACAGCCCTGACCCCTCTGTCCCTGCACGGAGCTGGAATAGTGCCCACTTGGGGGATTCCTGCCTGGCTGCAGGCTGATGTCGCATGGTGCTGGAAGTTTCTAGATGTCCACCATAGCAAGCCCCATTCCTGGGACAGATCCCAGCTGTCCCACCAGCTCAGACTGGAGGAAGGGCAAGGGGTTAGTGGGAGGGACCCCTCTGCAGAGCCTCGCCCAAAGCTCCTGAGCTGATGGAGAGGACAAAGCAGCACAAAGAGGCAGCAGTACTGGAGGGCCCAGAGCAGGGTGGCGGAAGTGGAGCGCTCCAAAGAGGAGGAACAGCCGGCAGAGGCCAGTGGGAGGGAGATGGTGGGAGATTGTAGATTGGACTGGCTGTCCAGGGAGGGGAGACACAATGGAGGGAAGTTACTGCGTGGCTGTGCTGGAGGCAGCGCCCGCCCATGATGCACCCTGTCCCGCACACCCCAGGGTGCAGCGGGATGCCTCCAGCAGGGCGAGAGGCACTGGGAAATCTCTGCTGGGAATTCCTCCGGCGCCGTCCCGCTGTGGTGGTGCCATGGCTGGAGCGACATCAGGGACAGAGGGACGGGGATAGCCATGGCCAAGGGGCAGAGGGTGTGTGTTCCCTCCTGGTTGATTGGGGGATTTACTGCTGTTTGGGAATCAAGCTGGGAAGGTGCTGATTGATTTCAAACAGGAACGAGATTCTCTAAGCGCACTGATTTAGAGGAAAGGAGGGACTTTTGGGGCAGCTAGTTTTTAACTCCCAGGCCTCAGACCCACTCTGTGTGCAGGCTCCAGCTGTGTTTTTTTATTCAAGTTTCCTGTACAAGGAGGAGCCCATGAGCAGAACTTGTCTCTGTCCAGTGGCTCCTAGGGAGGCTCCATCCAAAGCCCAGTTCTTACTGGTTTTCTGTGGCCTTTCCATCATGCTCAGGGTCACACAGAAGCAGGGCTGTTCCTTCTGCAGCACCACAGATATGCTCTGGTTTCCTCTCCTTCCTGACATCTTTTTCCCTTCCTCTCTCCCTCCCTCCTGCTGAGGTCATCCCTCCCCCTCTTATCCTTCATCCTTCTGTCTCCACCACCCACTTGCAGCCATCAGCAAGGAGCTCACCTGGGTGCAGAGGGAGATGCCTGCTCCCAGTGAGACTGGTCAGGCAGTTTGTGGATCTGGGCAGGCATCACTGAGTTCTGGTCCCATCTACTTGAACCTGGTCAAAGCCACCTCCTGCTGCCTGGGCTGGGAGCCTGGGGACCCAGCTGTTTGCTGCTGTGGTGTCCAGCTCTTGCTCCCCTATATGGAGTGTCAGCTCCTGCTCTGCAGAGCTCCCCACTGCAGCCAGCCCAGCCCTTGAGCTGGAAGCTCAAGCTGCCGAGGCTGCTTGGCCACTGGGGCTCTGTGGAGCCATCAGGTGTTGGGAGATGCTGGAAGTTCCTCTTGGCAATGGCAATATGGGGTTGTCACACAAGAACTCTCCAGTGCCAAGAAAGCTGTTGCCGACCATGGATCAGGTAATTAAAATATTGGTACTTGTGCTGTGGAGCCCCCAGTGAGGCTTTCTCCCACTATTTGCCTGCAGCACAAGGGGCAGGGACCTGCCTCCCTTCCTTGGATGAGTCACTGCATCACAAGATGACTACACCTGACTGAACAGGGTGATGGGACTTGCGTGTTTTAGCTGTTCCTTCTTCCTGCAATGGCGAGACCAGGCACTCACTGTGCTGCCACAGGGGATCCAGGTGACCCACGAAGGATTCCCTCTGATTCAACCAAGGATCCAGGTGACCGGTCCACAGAGGGGGACTGAATCTTCGTCCCCTGCAGAACAGAGTGCTGCTGAAGGTCAAAGCTGCCCCTGTGTCCTGCCAGAGCCCTTCCTGGTGACTCCACACCACCACCTCCCACCCAGGCAATAAATAAAACCCACAGACACTTCCCTGGGAAAGACCCTTCTCCGCGCTCGGGGCTGCTGCAGGCGGGGGGTGCCGGGTCCAGCGGGATCCCGGGGTGCAGCCTGGGATCCTCAGGTCCCCCGGGCTGCCAGCAGGGACAGGGACACTCAGGGACACAGACCCGTGGCCTGTCCCCAAGCGAGATACGCCACCGCCATCTATCGGCCAGCGCCCGGGGACAGGAGGGACAAACACCCTTCTGTCCCCGCCATCCCGCACCGCGGCCGTTCTGCAGCCGGGGTTGCCTCGCTTTGGGGGTGCCCGAGTCCCCCTGCAAGGCTTGGAGGGCTGCGGAGCATCGGGGCAGGGTGCGGTGTCCCCGCTAGGAAGGGCAGCGGGGCAGACTGGAGGTCGGTAAGGCTGGGCTGGCTGCGAGGGCTCTGGGCGGGCGGGTGTCCCCCCACGGCAGAGCCCTGCGGGAGCTGGGGGGCTGCCGCCCCCCGCGGCAGCATCGCTGCACCGGGCAGCATCGCTGGGGGCTGTGCAGGCAGCAAAGGCGCACCCGTGCCCCGCTGCTGGGGAGGGGGAGAGCTGGGGACAAGGCCAGTGTCCCTTCCCAGCCTCTAGCCACCGTGCAGCTCCCTTGCTAGGGAGCTATGCTGTGCTGGGTTCTTTCAGCTGAGCATGAGCACCCGGTCTCTGTGAGAGAACCAGCGGATTTTCAGCTCTGATTTTTTTTTTTTTTTTTTTTTTTTTTCTCCAAAATGGTGCAGTTCATCTAATTCCAAGAGCCCCCCTAAAACTCTCGATGCCCTGACATTGCCTATAGCTTCCAGCCAAAGGGTTCCCTCCCTGCAAGTTCTTGCCCAAGGACTTGAGGTGTCTCTTGGTGTCCAGTGCCTGCTGCCTGTCACAGCTGCATCCTCACCAGAGGGAGCTGGGTCCCACAGTGAGGCACAGCCCAGTTTTGGCCCAATTCCCTACCTTTTTTTATAGCCCTTGGCAGTGCTCCAGGTGACATACTGCTCAGGTCTAATAGGCATCCAAAGGTGCTTGGATTTACATTTCTCCTGGCACCCACCTAGCCGTGCCAGGCGTGGTCTGTGCCTGCCAGGAGTTTCCTATGTCAGTCCCAAAGCCATACTGCCCCAGGAGGCATTACAAGGTTTCTCTGGGGCTGACACTGGCTGCCAGTGCAATATCTGCAGGCGTGCTGAGCCAGGGAGATTAGGGCTGAAGCCTCCACCGAGCTCCTGAATCAGCCATCGCTTCAGCTGTTTTTGAGGACAATGCCAGACCAAGCTCTAGTGTCACAGCATGCCTGAGCTGTCCTCACCCATGTGAGGATGCTTGCAGGAGCGATCCCTGCTGCCACCCCACTCCCATCCAGCCCAGGAGCAGCTCCTTCCCCACCTCTGTCACCTCCCCAGTGCAACAGGCCATCTGCCCACACCCCAGTTCCAGCCAGGATGCCACTTTGCAGTTCCTCCTTGGGGGAAATTTGACACATAAGCCTGCCCTAAGTGTGGGTATTCCCAATATCTCCCCATCAGAGCAGACATGCCAAGAGCTGTTCCAGCCCAGCCTAGGGGACTGCTTCTTCTGTAGACAAAAAAGCAGGTTTTCAGCCTCAGCTTTACCTTTCGGGGTGTATTCCCTGCCTAGAAAGGGAAATAACCTCTCAGGCTATTTCCTGCAGTGCCATGCCTGGACAGAGCCAGGCAGGCTGGGACCAGCCCGGCCCAGAGTTGTCTCTGGTTAACCCAGGCAGCAGTGTGGGTCAGGAGGGGGTTTCCCAGGCCCACCAGAGGCAATGTCTGCTCTGTGTCCAGCAGCCCCAGCGCTTGCCTTTAGCTCTGCTGTGAGGCCGGGAGGTCATGAGAACTTGGACAACTTTATTGGGGTCTGACACAGCCCTGAGGAATCCCAGAGCCAGGGAGGGTTGGGGCTGGGGGGAGGCTGGGAGCCCACCTCTCTGCTCCCCATGGGCTCCAGCCACCTCCTCCCGCTGAGCAGGGCTGTCAGGCACCCACTGCAGAGGAGCTCTGGGGCAGGAAACCTCAGGGCAGCCCGGGGTGCTGGCAGAGCCCAGGGATGTGCTTTCCAGGCCAATGCTCTTGCCCACCCCCTCTTACCCCTGAGCTGGGCTGGCAAAAGCTGGCACTGAGACCCCAGTGCCCTGTGTGGGGTCTGGAAGGCAGGAGCAGCTCAGGAGCCCACCGGCCCCAGCTGAAGGTACAGGACAGACACTGGAGACATCTCCCCTTCTTTCTCTGAGTAAGATGAACCCTCGGCCCCCAGCGCTGCCCTTAAACCTGTAGGAGTGCAGCCGTCTCCAGTTACCCCAGGAAGGCAGCTGGGGGCTCCTGAGCTGCTCCTGGCACGGCAACCTCAGGCTGCCTGAAATAGTTTGGGCTGGTGCCATAGCACAGCTGCACAGCCCCGGACCTATCACCTGGAGAGGGGCCAGGCCCGTGGTGCTTCCCTGCTCTGCCTGCTCAGGGGCTGCAGGGCTCAGCCGACCCAGAACACACCAGGACAGGGCTCGAGGGGCTGCTGGGCACAGGAAGGCAAGGCAGCAAATCCCTGCCTGTGCTGGATGTGGCTGGGGATCCTGCAGGGAGGTGAAAGGAAAAGGGATTGTCTCCAAAACTCTGCTGGGTTTAGCATTGCTTCCTTGCTGGAAAGCCAAAAATAGTCTCTTTACTCAGAAGAGGCTGTAGGAGGAGAGATCTCACTCGAAGCACAGCCAAATACCTAGGAGGCCATGGGACAGACCCAGAGCAGTGTGGCTACACCGAGAGGCATTATCAGACCTTGGAAAGGCAGCGGCCAGAACTGAGCCAGCCAATAACTCCACTGCCTCTGGGCATCTCATCATGCCAAAGGTGCCAGGGGAACCAGTCTGTCTGGCAAGGGAACACCCCCACCCTGGCAGAGCTGGGGAGCAGCAGCACACTGCCACAGCCAGCCCTTAGTTTGTGACAGGCATTCAGCTCAGAGACGGCAGCAGGACGGTATTTTTCCTGTCCATTGTGGCCTGGCCCAGGGGATATCTGGGAATCCCCAGGGTAGCTCTCCTGTCCCTGCAGTGGCAAAGCCAGAACAGGCAGTGCCATTCCCTGCAGGGCTGCTGCTGCCTGCACTGGGCAACACCCAGCTGCTGCTGGGTAAGCTGGCAAAGCGCCGGGAGAGCAGAAAGGCTGTGCCCTTGCCAGGGAAATGCTTTAGGCCAATTGCTCACACAGCAGCATTTCTGGGCTGTGCTGACTTCTCATCTCCCTGTTCCTGGGGGTCTCACTCCCTCCCTCAGCACTTCTGTGGGTAGTTATTCCTGGAAAACATCCTAGAGACACTTTCAATCATGCCTTCACCCACTGACATTTATAGAGCTTCTTCCATCAGCTGATGGATTTCAGTGTGAATCTTCCCCCAGCCCCAGTCCTCCATGGGGTTTGTCATTGCCCCAGTGCATGGTGAGGGCTAAAGGCAAAGCTGCAGCTCTGCTGCCAACAGCCTTCAGCTCCTGGGCAGAGACCCGTCCTGGCAGAGCCCAGTTTTACCCATCTTCTGCAAACTCCTGCCTAATGGCCTGCCCTCCAATCTAATCCTGCCCTGGTCTCTCCCAGCCATCTCTGCTTCTCCCTCTTGGGTGGAGGAGTGGCAGGGCTGCCAAATCTTGCAATACTCAGACTATTTCTTAAAGCCACAGATCCTGAAATAGTGTAAAACCTCAATTTCCTCACCTCCTGAGGCTTTTGTGTCTTTAAGGAGTTTCTCATCTTTCTGCTTGTGCAGAAAAAGCAGGGACCAGGAGCCTGCAGCCCATGCCAGGGAGCAGAGGATGGGCACAGCACACAACCCAGGCAGACCCAGGCTGCAGAGCAGTGGCTGTGGCTGCTTTGTGCCAGGGACATCCAGACCTGCCAGGCAGCCATCAAAAATCCCACAAGTGGTCATCGAGCTTCCCTCACCACTTTCAGGAACCAGGGCAAGAGAGATGCGTAAGGGAAAGGTGGATGCAGGGCTGGGCTGGGGCTTGGGCAGGGTGTCACACACCCAGCCCTGCAGTGCAGGGGCCCCTGCCCTCCAGCCTTGCTGGAGCCCAAAGCCACTGAGGGCAGCACATCTCCTTGCTCACCCAGCAGCTTTTCCAGCCACAGGAAAACTCTGTCCTCACCACAGCCCACTCCAGCAGTCTTCTGTGCAGGCCAGGACAGCAGATCCTCTGGAGCAGCCCTGATCCAAACCCAGGTACCCACTGGCTGCACGTACCACAGCTGTGAATGCATTTCCTCCAGGGAATTATTTTGGGCATGGCTCTGTGGGACACATGCCACATCTGAATGCACTGGGAGAGTCAGGCATCACCCACGAGCACCTTATTCAAGAAACGCTGAGATCTGCTTTGGGCAGGTCAGCACAGTGAGGCAATACTTTAGTGCTCAGCTCACAGCTCCATAGTTGGGTGGGACCCTAAAATAAATGGGTATCAAGACAAGATATTAACAAGAGTTATTCTATTAATTACCACCAGATTGGTAAAGATTGTACTTTGAGCAATTTTGAGATGCTCATCAAGCATCAAACTAGTCTAATTACTCAAACTTATGGGGCAAAAGCTCTGCTGAGCCCCTAATTTCCTGTATGACGTGCACAAACCCTTCCAGCTTCACTCAGCACCAAATTTCTGTGCTGCTCCTGACACACAACGACCCCTCCCACCAACACCCCCATTTGGAGCAGTTTGGAAGCATCCTGTGGACCCCCAGTCAGACTGAGGGTGTGGGACTACGTGGCCAAGGAGCATAAACCTCAGTTTCTCCTGCAGGGTCACAACCCACACCAGCAGCAGGCAATGGACCATGAGCCACAGGGGATGGGGGCACCCTCATTCCTGCGTGCTGCCAGGGTGACTGGGCCAGACAGGCCCCCTTCTCCCACCACCACCCCTAGACCGCTCTTCTCTCCCTGCTCTGGCATCCATCAAAAGAGCTCAGCACCAGGCAGAGTCAGAAAGGCACGGTGCTGGGAGCTGGGCCATGCCGGAGCAAGAATGGGACATGAGGATAGAGCAGAACTGTTTTTATTGGAGGTGTCAAGAGCAGGAACAAGAACAAACCTACAGGCTCCCTCCTCAAGTGCCATCCTCCCCTCGCCCACAACCAGCAGCAGCACCGGGGCAGTCAGCATCACGTGTGCGTGCTACGAGACAACGGCCAAGGCTTACACTCTGCTTCAGCCCAAAGCCAGACAAAGCCCCCAGCACCCCGCTGTCACCCCCTCCTTGGCGACTGCGAGCTCAGCTTGGCCCTGCCAGGGGGGCAGGGCAGGGCAGGACATTCACCTTCCCCTCTGAGGAGGGGTGAGTTTTGCGTGAGATGTTGTGGTTAAGGGGAGACGGGAGCACAGCTCCGCCGAAGTGCCAGGGGATGTGAGCTGGGCTGCAGCTCCCAGCAGGACATCTGCAGAGGGCAAGCTGTGCAGCCTGAGCAGAGCTGCAACAGCCACAGGCGAAAAACGGCATCGCTAAACCCCAGAGGGCTTTGCTGGCCCCTCTCTTCAACACAAACCAAACCAGAAGGGAGAGGGGTCAGAAGAGAAACCAGGAGGGGATGTGAGGCAGGTCTGGAACGGCGTTTGGCTCTGGATCACTTCCCAGCCCGACGCTCCTCCTGGCGCTTGGTAAGGATGTATTTGAAGAACTCGTACACGGACCAGGCAATCGCTGTCGAGGGCATCTGAAAAATGACTCTTGCCTGGACCCCTCTGAAGTAGGCGGTCACTCCGCCCACCTGGTACACCGTCCTGAAGGCATTAGCCATGCCTGTGATGTGTCCGCTGATGTTGGAGCTCAAGGCCAGGGACTCCTGGGTGTTGAGCAGCGTTTTGCAAACGTCCAAAGGCGTAGTGGCAGCAGCAGCGACAGCCCCCGCGCAGGCTCCGGAGACCACGTGGGAGCCTGGGTTGTACTGTCTGTGGGGGTTGAGCTGCTCTTGCAAGAACTCGTAGGTCATGAAGTGAATGGCTTGGAAGGGGATGTTCATGGTGAGCTGGGTGGTGTAGCTGCGGTAGAAAGCTCCGGCCCCTTCGTTGCGCCACACAGCCCGAACACAGTCCATCACACGCTGGTAAGGCGAGTTGTACATCTGCATCCTCTGCTTCACCACTTGGGACAGGCAGTGTCAGCAGCAGCAGCCAGGACCCAGGCACGGAGGGGGAGAGGAGAGAAAAGGGTAAACACAAAGCCAGGCTTCCTACAAGTGCTTGGAGTTTGGTCACACTGGCCTAAGAGCTGAAGAGAGACAACTCGAACCACCAGTGGCCCTGTGTCTCCAGGCAGGGCACCAGCCATTTAAATCTGCTGAGGTATCGCTGTCACACACACATCACCACTGTGAAGCCACAGCCCCAGGGAATATCCTGATATCCCACTGCTTACAGTCCAGATCCACCCTTGCTCCCAAGCAAACGATGTTTCCCCATCCACTGCTGCAGGGGTATCACTCAGTCAGAAGAACCCCCCTGCACCCAATCTCTTATTTCCCAGACAGCTCTCGATCTGGATAAGACTGTTCCTCCCCTGCCACCCCCACTGCAGCCCAGAATAACCACAGCTCATTGCAGAGCCCACTAGCCAGGAACTGTTAGCAGTCACTGCCAAAATGCAGCCGTTCCGGGGCAAGATTCAGATGCCAAACCCCCCTAACCCATCCAAGAGTGGGACAGGGGAGCCCAGAGCACAGCCTGCCACTGTTCTACCTCCCCCTATCTCAATGTGACCGTAAGGAGCTAAAAACGATGTGATGCTGAACTACTACAGTCATGACAAGAGATGCTCCAGGGAAGGAATGGGAATGGTCTGGCAGCTGCCTGCTCCTTGGGGTCCGTGCCATGCACTGGGGAGGCAGGAGCTGTGCCCACATCAGCTGGAGCCTGCACTATCACAAGCCCTCCAGTTTTAAAAGGGAAAAATACCTTTAGGACTGGCCCTTCCTCATTACTTCTTCTCCCATCACTTTCATGGACTTAGTAAAATTACTAACTCTCTATGCTTTTTCATATATACCAGCCTCATCAAAATCAGCATCTTCCAAACATTTCCCACTCCCAACTTCTCTAGCATGTTTTTGTACCCCACTCTATTAATTCTCCTCTTGAACAAAGGCCCACAGCTGTACCGCCTCTTCCCTAGATCTCAGCACAGCAATGTCCAGCTTCCACACACTCAGAATGACTTCAGCAGTGCCAACCACATCTCTCTTGACTTCTCCCCTGCTCAAAGCAACAGTCCCCAGCCAAACTCCTTGATAAAGGGCCCATGCCCTCCCAGCTCCTCCTGAACTGCGGTTTGCTCTGCTCCTGAGTTAACCTCTTCTACCTGCCCTGCCCATAACCAGGGTCCCTAACTGGAGCCATGGGCTCCCAAAGAACCCCTGCAATCAGGCAAGTAACAAGAGCACTCCTTGTGCTACAGAGGGCAGCCAAGAGGCTCGGGCCCCTGATTCTCCCCTCCCCGGCAGGCCAGGACCATCGTTACCTTCAGCAGGGTTCATGGCTGCATCGTGGAGCAACGTTGCTACACACCCGGCTGCACCTGCAAAACAAGAACTGCCACATGTGAGGGGGGAAAGGTGAGGGACCTTGGGACTCCACCACAGCCCCAAGTCCCTGGCCAAGGCACAGGAGGAGGCTCCTGAAAAAGGTGAGATGTGAAGGCAGCCTCCATCCCTTCCAAAAGGCAGGCTGGTCCTCAGGGGTTCCCACCCAGAGTGAGAAGATTGTGACAGGCGGCCAAGCCCCGTGGGGTGACAGGGACTCATCTGTGCCCATTCCTTG
This sequence comes from Chaetops frenatus, assembly GCA_013400775.1. NCBI lineage: Eukaryota > Metazoa > Chordata > Aves > Passeriformes > Picathartidae > Chaetops > Chaetops frenatus. The sequence continues at coordinate 16,392 of VZTR01003522.1, forward strand.
GGGGACAGGCCAACGCCACCAGCNTCAGAGGGAGAAGATTGTGACAGGCGGCCAAGCCCCGTGGGGTGACAGGGACTCATCTGTGCCCATTCCTTGGGGGACAGGCCAACGCCACCAGCTGGCAGAGAGGCCTCAGGGTGGTGAGAGTGCCCTTGTCCCACAGAGCAGCCTGCTGGCACTCGTGCCTGCCAGGGGCGGAGCGTGCCCTGCTCTCCCCTCAGCCCCACGCTCCCCCTACTGTGGCGGCTCCTTGAGACGAGTAACGGGCACCATGGCGAGACGGGCTCCCAAACCACCTGGCACTCCTGGGGCGAGCTCTGGCACTGCCGACCCACGGGGCCACGGCCAGTCCCAGCTTGTCTGCAGGCAGCTCCTGTCCAGCAGCATCCCTCTGAGCCAGGGCCACTAACCTGCTTCACGCCAGATACCTGGCAGCAGCTCTGGCAGGCGCGGAGCGGCGCTTCCCCGTGCCCGGCTCCGTGCGGCTGGCTCATGGCTGGAGAGAGCACAGGGCTTTAGGACATCCGTGGCACCCCGACCCCGCGGCGGGACCGGGCCTCCCTACCGCCAAACCTGCCGCTCCCACCCCGCTCCCACCCCGGCGTGGCGGGGCCGGTACCGTTGGCCACATGGCTATTGCCCCCCGCGTGGATAACGTCGCTCAGCGTCTTTTTTAACTTTTCGTAGCAGGCGAAGTAGAGGGCGTGCGCCGGGCCGGCGCCGGTGGCGGTGATGTTCAGGCCCCGCATGGGCCGCCAGACGCCCTCGGTGCGGGCGATGCGCCACAGGGCCTCCAGCACGTTCCGGTAGCGAGCGGCGGGCTCCGGCTGCAGGCTCTGCATCCGCGTCTGCAAAACAGGGCGGGCAGGCCCGGGAGGCTCGTCAGACCGTGCCCGGGGCTCCCGGTGTGCCGCCGCCCCGTCCCGTCCCGTCCCGTCCCGTCCCGTCCC
>VZTR01003525.1:7414-53133 GCA_013400775.1 Chaetops frenatus
GCCCCCAGGCCCTGAGGCCCGGAGCGGCCGGCTGGCCATGCGGTGTTACCTTCCCCGCGGACGGAAGTCGAAGAGGTCTTCAAACTTCCCGCTCTTAAAAATGTAAGCTTCGCAAAGACGCCCCTAATGTTCAAGTGGCTACATGAAGTGCCCATCTTAAAATTAGCCAATCCGTGGGCTCCTCACCTCTGCTGGAAACCGTGCCCTGGCGGAAGTAGAAAAACAAAGAACCTCCCCAGGAAGGAGAAAAAAAAAGGTTGCTGTCCCTTAAAGCACAACACTTACAGTGCAGTTTGCTTGTTTCAGAAGAATGCTATCAAGCTTCTGCTATGCTATCTCTTTTTTTTTTTTTTCCTTTTTAATGATCAGTCCTGGAACTTCATAATTCTTTTTGACCTGCTGGAATCTCTGTCCTGAAAAGTCCTGTTATAACTTTCACCTGGTAGTGCCTAGGAAAAGGCTGATACGTAAAGACACCTAAGTACTATGTGTGCAATAAGCTACTGTTGACATGGACACAACACGAATTTCCTGAATGCCAACAAAAGATAAGAAGAATGTGTATGCTTTTTTTAAAAGGGTAATGTGAATCATTCTTGCAAGAGTGCCAGGAAAACGTGCTAGCTCAGATCCAAAAATCCATCCTCACAAGAACAAACAATTCCTTTCCTCAAAAAAAAAAAACAAACCCCAGCAAACCACAAACAGCCCAAGCAGCTCAAAAAAGCCAAACCAAAAACCTCAGCATTCACTCTGAAGCAGTCAGGGAGTACATTTTCACAAAATCAGTCTACCTCTGTTCCTAAACCCACAAATGGATATAGGAAATTATCAAGGTAATGCTGAGTTGAAGAGCAAGGTGTCAAAGGATGTGTTTGCACATATATGTACTACTTGTGACTTTTTTTGGAAAAGGATGAGGGTTTTTTCCCTCGGAATTTCAGTAGTGTTATTCAGTGTAATAATTGGTTTTAGTTTTTAGTGCTGCAGATGATACATACATTAATTGAACTTGACAGGGTTGTTCTGCACTTCAAAACTTTGTAGAACAGCTGCCAGCTGTCACTGAGAACATCTGCATTTGACTGCAGTGGCCAGGGCCATGAGGGAAGGATAGATCAAAAGGTAGTTTCCCTTACCTCCTGTCTTAGAGCCTGTTCCTGTAGGGAAAGCACTTTCCTACCTGTCCCAGGTTTAGGTGGCAGAACAGAGCTGTTAGGAAAGATGGATATGTTGTTCCAGCTGCCTTGTGTTTGTGCAGATTGTGTTAGTCCCTGATTATGGTGTACCTGTTTAAGCTTAAGATCTCATTCGAAAAATACAGGCTTTTGGTGAGAGTCTTAGATTTTGGAAAAATCTGGAGACTTTCTGACATTTACAGCACTCAACACTATGACTTTGGCCCTATAACACTGCTTTCTTCTGCTCCTCCTCTCTAATTACCTTCTTGGGGTTTTTTTTTCAGCTCTTGCTTGAGTTTGGGCTATTGAGTATGAGGAAAAATAGGAACTTGGTTTAATCTGACCTTCTTTAAGTTACGGCTTAGAATAGTTACAAAGAGAAGCACACCCTGGTTTTATGTTGGTGCAATGTATGCTCTTGTCCTGACTGCCAGCTTGAGATTTCTAATGGACTTACCACTGTGGAAAATCTGTTAAGACTAAGGTTTAAGAGAGAAGCTCCAGGTGAAATAAGGAGAATGGTGTCCTAGCTGGTATGCTGGGGAAACACCGAAGTGGAAAAAAGTTACAATCTTGAAGTGTTGCAGGGTCTTTGGTGGGTTTTTTTGGCTTTCGTTTAAACTTGAGGGAGTGATCATTTTATGGTTGAATATTCTCAAGAATGTCAGAGCTTCTCTGTGTATCTTCCTGGGAGTGTTGTTCATATAATTTATTTGATAGTTTGGGCATGGGAAACTCGTGGCTTAGCAGGTGTTTTGCAGCTGGTGCATTATTTGATGTCTACCCTTCCAACTCCATTTTTTTGTCTTCACAGAATGCAGTTCCTTCTCTCCACCAACTACAGTGATTCTCCTCATCCTTTTGTGTTTTGAGGCTCTCCTATTTCTCATCTTCACCTCAGTTATGTTTGGGACCCAAGTACACTCCATCTGCACTGATGAAACGGTGGGTGTCTCACACTCTCTCCTTTACCCTGTCTCTCACCATTTGTAGAAGCAGTGATGGGCTACAGGGTTTTACCTCGTGGCACAGGGAGTCCCATGTACCCTTTGAGGAGAGATCCAGGGTAAGAAAGCTGAGCTAGCACAGTGCTGAATGGTGCTCTCTGAAGGTTACTGTGGGAAGTAGGGATCATTACACCTGTGTAATGGCTGGGGTGCTGTGTTGACAGTACCTCCCGTAACGTAGGCATAAGTAGCTGGGATTACTCTGTAAAGAGTATTTGTCCCTGTGGATTAGAGAGCCTTTTCTCTTTATTGAAGTGCTTTTGCATTGGTATTGTCTGAAATTCAGCTGTGTGTCCTGGTTGTCACTATTAACAGGTTTGTGTGCTGGATAGCCAAAATGAATAGTTGGGGGAGGAATACATACACACACTCACATACACACACACACAAAAATATACACACAAATACACAGAGACTTCTTTTAGCCTAGAAGATTTTCCAGTCTTAGCTACCTGTTCAACAGTTCAAAAACTCTTGCCAGAGGGAAAAAGAAAAGGGAGCAGAGTATGCTTATAGAAGCCTGCTGCATACAGTCTGCTGCAAATCCACCATGTCATCCCAAATTCGAAGGTGGCATAGGAGAGATTATATAATAATATTACAGTCCTGAATTTGTGTATTTGCCCCCTTCTGTAAAGATGGACCTGGTGACTCCTAGGGCTGTTCCCACACTTGTGGTGTTCCACTCTTCACCAAGCATGCTCAGGTAATTGAATTAACTGGAGTGGCTGGAGAGAAGCGATAGTCTTAAAAGAGTGACAACTCTTCTTTCCTCCCTGCCTCCTTCAGGTTTCTTTCCCCTTGTTTGCCCATGGCCAGTTGAAGCTAGAGTAGATGTTTTTGCTGTTGTCAGAGAGCTGTGACTGGCATTATATGCTGTATGAGCCCATTGCTCTGAGCCTTTTTTTGCAGTGCTTTCTTTAATGCTTGCTTTCTGCAAGAGGCTGATGTTCCACCTGTCTGTGTTCAGAGGAAGACTTCACTGTGCTTCCTGATGGGGAGAGCCCCAGGAAGAAGCACAGTGTGGTACAGATCCTGCTGAGCTTGTGTTCATCAATAAGTGTGTAAATTAGCAATGCTGCCTGCGGAATCATCATTTGAATTTCTCTGTCTTTGAAACCTGTCAAGAATTTTTAGAGACTATTTCCTACAGCAGGGCACTCAAGTAAGTCCCCAAATTTTCCTTCCAGTCTAATTCTGGGGACTTGTAGATATTAAAGGAACAATGCCACATTCTAAAATAAAAGAATGAAATATGGTCTCTCCCTGTTGGGTTGTGGGTTTTCATTTTTGGGTGTTTTTTTTAATATGTACCAGTTAGGATTTTGCTCCATGGAATGTCTCATTGTTTGTTTGCTAGCATTGAGCTAGCTGTCTGCAAGCAATGTGTTTTGAGCAGAGGAATATTTCCAAGTGAAGTGCTTCTTGGTGTGCTCTCTTGCAGTGTTCTAATTCACATTTTAGAGACTGGGCTGCATTTTGCCCTTTTTTCATGTTTCTATTCCAGTCTCTGGGAGACGTCATTCCTCATCTTGAGTATGCTGTCCTGCCACGATGGTTCCTTTCTGTCTGAAGGGACTCAGAACCTGGTATTTTGCTGTTGTCTCTGGAGGTGACATTTACCAGGGATCAGCACAACTCCTGCAGCTGACCCCTGTTGTTTTCATCAGAGCTCCCAGCAGCAGTAATTTGAGGCACACAAATGTATTGCAGCTCACTGCTGCGTAGCGTGGGAGACACGTGTAGGTCAGGAGAAACCTTACCTTGCAAAAGATGCAGTCAAGGAACTGGGTGATCTGCCAGCTGCTGCTGCTGCCCGTGGGAGAGTGATGCTCTCCAGTGACTACTCTTACTCATTGTGCTTCTGTGGCAGCCAGGCATAAATGGCTTTCCTGAAAGACCAAATACTTCCTGCGCTTCAGACACAATATGGATTTTTATTTTCTTTCTAATGTTTAACTGGTGAATGTTTCAGCTGATTGCTGGATGGCTTATTTTTGTTCTGCCTCTAACCTTTACTAAACAATGCCAATGATTTCTTCAGATCAGTATCTTATTTAACCCTCTGTCCCTGCTGTCAGCCCATGCATGTTTTAGCAGTGATTCTAATGACACATGAAGAGGCACCAGGTAGACTCAGCTACACTGAGCCATGGGCACTTCCTGAACTTACTTGGTGAATCTGTGAGCATTACAGAGATTATCTTTGTTTGTTTGTTGGTTTTTTTTGGTTTTTTTTTTTTTTTTTTTTTTTTTTGTCTGCAAGCTTGTAATGGTTTCTTCTAAAACTTTTCCATCTGTTTAGCATGTAATGCATTCAGCCATTAAAGCACATACTTTTGTTTGATTTTAAGTGATGGGGGTTTTTTTGTTGACACCAGAGGCAATTGGATGGCATGTCATTCAGAAATGCTTCTGAAGTATGTAGGTCTGAAGAAAATGAAAGCAATTTTATTTCCAAGGAAGAGTTTCTAGCTTTAGTATTTTTTAATATGAAACAGTGAGAAGAAAAGGAAAGGCAGTACAGATGCATTTGTAATTTCTTACTCTGTCCTTCAGATAAGGGGTAACTGAAAGTAGACCTTTCCCCAAATCCAGAACTACAAAATCTGAGTATTTGACTGAAAATGTGATATTTCTGTTTTCAGGGAATAGAACAGTTGAAAAAGGAAGAGAGAAGATGGGCTAAAAAAACAAAATGGATGAACATGAAAGCAGTATTTGGCCATCCGTTCTCTATAGCATGGCTTAGCCCATTTGCAACACCAGACCAAGGAAAAGCAGACCCGTACCAGTATGTGGTCTGAGGAATTCCTGACCAGCATTTCCACTAAAACAAAAACATATTACAGCACTACTGTTACAAATTTTCCATGAATGTTTAAAACAAAAAGCAAAACAAACTTTTTTATGTCTATTAAATGGCTGATAATTGCAGAAGGAAAAAAAAGCCCTGTATTCCACCATTTTAGATAATTCTGTATCTCTGGCTGAAACTGCTGCTGCTTTCTTTTTCCTTTTTTTTTTCCTTTCTTTTTTATCACATTAACTTTACTGGCATTTGTTTCTCTCTGCTTTCTGTATGGCATAACTAATGTGAACGGGATCTCTCTTCTCTGTTATGACCCATCTCTTCTGAGTAAATTCTCATGCTGTCTCCTGACTGTGATGAGCTCTGTGGATGACATGTGAGTGCCAACAGCCCTACACAGACACCTTTGGACTTCCTGAAGGAGCACATTGCTCTTTCTTAAGTGAACTTGGATGGGAAAGCAGATACTTCATGTACCAAAAGGTGCAAGACCAGAAGGCAGCGAGAGAGCCAGTTGGCCTGGTGATCACAAACAGTTTAAGTACTTAAACGTTGCCAACACCAATTCCCACTCCACCCTCCTTTTTCCTTCCAGCCACAGAACTGATTTCATCTTTCTGGCATTGTTTTATCTGTTCCCTCCCTTGTGTGCAGGAAATTGTTACCCCTTTACGATAACTGTGGCAGATTTAGAACTCTTTGGATTATTAAATGCCTTACACTTCCAGGAAAGAAAGAAAGCTAATTTTCAAGTGTGTAGAATAGCAGAATCATGTTTTTTTGTGTGTGTTTGTCTTCGTAAATGACTTGTTAGAGCAATGCCTGCCAAACGGTGTTAAGTGAAAAACTAACATGAATGCCCAGATTACTATAAGGACTAATGCTGATGGGATGTGTAAGTATTCCAGGGTGATTGATTCTATATTGTCAGCATTGCCCTGGTTTAGAGCTTTGTAAATCTTTTCTCTTGTTTATGCATACATATGTGTGTGTGTGTAAGCACATGCACACGTATGTGTAAGGGTTTGAAATTGGGAAATATTTATGGTAAGGAGCATGCATGCTGTTATGAACTGTGTGGTGATGAAAGTGGGAGGGACAGAAAGCATTCCAAAAACGGGTAGAGCTAAATCATTCATACTTAAAACTGACATCTTGTGTTCAGGCAGGAATTTTATTATATTTTTGATTCACTACTCCCATGGGCTCATCAAATGAATTGCAAACAAAGGAAATACACATATCAGCTGTGTCTATGACTTCCAAGGAATCTTTTCTTTCCTTGATTTAAAATATTTTTTGGAAACTGACCTGTTTAGACTGCTTAAAAGCCACGGGGGAAGGGAGGGAAATCAGGGAAGGAGAAATTTAATGGATGTCTCATTTTGGAAGTAATGTGAATGCTGCATCTTTCAATCTGTCAATGCTTCCATATGGAAAACAAATGCAATAAAACTTTTCCAAAAACTTGTTTGCTGTTCTTTCTTTCTTTGCTCCAAATCTTGGGGAAAATCTGCAATGGTCTTCTGAACTTTCACTTCTGTATGCAAGCAGGCAGAAGCATATAAAGGTTAAGTAACTTGAGTGTTCAACTTCGAAGTTGGAAAGTGAGTTAATTGGTAATATACTGATCTGTTAATCAGTGGTTTATTTCACCACTTAGGAGTGGCTGTAACTCTGATTTTAGTATGTGATGGTGTTTCTCAGAGAACTCTCCCACATTAATAGTTAAGCTGGATCTTGGGCCATGGTCAGTCCAGGCAGTGAGAAGACATGTGCAGGTGATAATTTGAACTGGCTGAGAATCTGTCAAAAAAAAAAAAAAAAAAGCTGTCTTGATGCAAAATCAGATCTATTGAGGGGAGAGCCTTTAGTCACCTAGGCAATTAACTAACGAATGCATCTCTCTGTAGTTCACTACTTCAAAAATTGTTTTGATTACAAGTTCTACATTCCATTTTGGGTTTATTTTAATTATCCTTATTAGCTATGTGTTCTGGAGGAAGATTGGTTACATTGTTCTGGCATTTTGCCCATTGCAGAAAAATGTGTTATTACTGAGTTTTACTTGTTTCAAACTAAATGCAAATTGCTAAGCAGCATTATTTAGTACTGATATTTTCAGCCAAACTGTGTGTTTTGTTTTTCAAATGAGGCACCACCACAGAAATGCCACCGGTACCTGTCATGTTGTGTGGTAATAATTGGGGCCTTCAGATTTTCTTGCACTATACCACTTGGTGCTGCAGTTTGATGTAATTTAAATGGTACTAAAAGTAGGTCAGTATTAATATGAGCAGACAGACTGGTTTGCTGATGGCAAGTATTTTCTTGGTCAAGACTACCTGATTTCTGGTTGTGTTTTAGTGTGGCCAAGAGAAATTGAAGGACAAACTCAGTCAGAGCACTTACGTATTGGAAACCTTAAATGGTGCTTCATGCAGAAATGAGTGCAAGGAACTGCTGTAAGAGAAGTTGTGCCTTAATCATGATTTCCAATGGCAGTGCTTCCTGTCTTCTCCTTAACCATCAGTTTGATTCAACACTTGTCTTTTTGGTTCGCTCTTTCCTTTCATACCTTAAAAGTGCATTGAAAGAAATAAATGCATTTCTTCTAACGTTCAAGAGCTGTCCTGCAGATTGCTTCTGGGTCAGACCACGCAGCCCACCATCCTCCTCTGGCACTGGGCAGAAGCAGATACTGAGGGCAGTAGTTGGAGAAACAGGGTATATCCTACAACATCACAGTGGTCACAGGTCAACCTTGTCTTACTGTCCCCATGTTTGCAATGTTGTGCCTCTTCCTTAAAGAGGAGTGTCCAGTATTTTATATTTCTCACTGTATGTCTTCTCTTTTCAGTATTGGTTCAACATTATGTAATTTGAAATAGGGAAAGATGATGCTTTCTAAGCACTTTTTTTTTATTAAGTGGAATAGCTGCATGATGTTAAAGAGAAACAGGTGTTGGTTTAATTCAATACACAAAATTCTCACTTTGTAAAATAATGGTGAGAGATTTAAGTATATATTTTTTTTAAAGTTTCATTAAACAGTAATGAAATGTCTTCAACAGCTGTGCATTCCTTCCATCTCCCTTAGATTCTTTTTAAGGCATAACCTCATGCCCTACTGACCATGTGGTCAGCAGCCAGAATTAGATCAAGATACAATTATAAAACTTCTGTTTATTTTGAATACATGCTGTGAAGGGATTAGTGAGGTCAGGTTGGGAGAGGGAAAGTACGTCCCTGGCTGCTCTGATGAACTGCTCCCTAATTGGCATTAACACAACCTCAGCCTGACCTTGCTTACTGTCTTGGTTAGCAGATGCTAATAGGAGCAGGTGAGCAATATTTTTGGGGGGGAGGGAATGAGGGGTTGCTGCCCAGAAGTGTTCCAAATTTGTATTCCCAGTCTAGATGGCAGCAGGGATTGAAACGGATTACACAAATAACTGAGGGCAGGGTTGAAGCTTATGCTGTCAGGGAAGGGTTTAAATGCCTGGTCTCTCCTCCTGCTCTGTGCTACTTGTTTTCCTTCTCTCTAGATGCTCACACAGTAAGTGCTCCAGCCATGCTCCAGCCAGTTTTTTACTAACACAAAGGTAACCTCTGCAGTTCGCTAAGGAACAGCACACAAGCAAAGGTGGTCTCCTGCTTTAAGCTGCCAAAGCTTCTGCCTCCTGGTTGCACAGCCACCAGGTGCTGGAAATGCAGTATCCAGGAAGAAAAGCTCGTGGTAGTGCTAGAATGCTTTGCCAAGGGTCTGCTGTGCACAAACTCTGCTCCTCTGCAGTTTGTCCAGCAGGGAGGTAAGGTCAGGCCCTGGCTGGGTCGCACCAGGTGTGGCATCCCAAGGGACCAGAGGCTGCAAGGGATTTTCCCTGCAGCACTTGAAATGGTACATTTGCAAGCTTGGGAGCAGGGTGAGGTGCCACAGGCATGTGCTTAGCATTTGAAGTCCTTTTAGGGCTTGAATTTTTCCCAAATTATAACCCTGAGGAATTCCGATTTGGTATTGCGTCATTCCTTTCTTCACGTTTACTGCTGCATTTCTCCTAAGTCAGCACAAGAAACAGGGCATGAATGAAGGAATGAAGCTCACAAACGCTTTGCATGCAGTGCTTCAGTTTATGGTGTGTTTTCTCCTGGGTCTGCTTGTGCTGACTCAATGTTGTTGCAAACCGAGCTGCTGCTGTTGTGTTATTTGTGGGGCTGACAGTGAGTGCAGCTGTGGTGCTGCTGAACTGCTGTGTGTATTCCTTTCCCCTTGCTGCAAAGCTTTGAATGTTTGTGTGCCGTCAAGGAACACCTGTAGAATTAAAACATGATAAGTGTACCATTCATCCAGCTCTGCTAAAACTGTCCTTTCTTACAGTTTTAGCTGAATTTGTGCATTTTTTCATTTCCTTGAGTTTCTCAAAACTTGGATCCAGTATTCTTGCTTCTCTAAGAACAGACTTTCTGTGTGGGCACTTGTATATCATCATGAGTGGGTCATACACAGCTGCAGATCTGACTCCTTTCACAATACAGAAGATGGGTGTAAAAATTGTGCCTTATTTCACACACTGGTAGCCTTAAAAAAATAATTGAGAAAATAAATTTTAGTTTCTTATTTCTACATGGAGAAGGGTACCAGGAAAAAAATGTCGCTGCTCAAATTCGATGGATCTGTTCTTTAAGTACACTCAAATTGTTTGCTTTACTAAAAGTGACATTATTGGAGGGAGAATGAATCGGAATACTGACTGACCAAGGCTCTGCTCCCGTTTTGAAGCCTTCACTTTAACCTGTATAAATTTTCTCACCTCCCAGCAGGTTATCTGCCTTGCATTGTGATTTGTCTTTGACAATTTGGTAAATGGAAGTTGTGTTTATAAATATTTGCTCTTAACTGGCACAGAGAGAACTTCTGGTGACTAGCCTAGGTGTGGTGGTGGTAAATTCCTGATTGCTGGAAAAAGGTGCAGTATTCTGGCTGTGTATGAAATATTGCAAAAAATGCCCCAACAAGGTGAAATTCTTAAGTTGTAACTGTATTTTGTCACTCCTTGGAAGGATTCAAAAAGCCATGTGAGAAGTGGCCCATGTTTCCCACAACACTGGCTTTTCAGAAGCCATCTCTGTACCCTAAAAATTGATAGTACATCAAAGTACATCAGCACGATTCAGACTGTCCATGCATTTGATCTTGTGTGAGGGTTTTGCTGTTAAATTTGGAGATGAAACTCTCAGTAGTGCAGAGTGTCTGTCTTCATTGTTAACTCAAACTGGAATAGCATCGACCTGGCCATAGGCAGGCAGTTCTGCATGTGCTACAGTGCTTGGTGCCCAAATACCTGCTATAAACATGAGACAACCATAAACTCTTCTCTTCTTGCAGGGTATTGAACGACTTAAAAACCAGAAGCCAGCCTGGGAGAAGATCAGTGGCTGGGAGGGAATGAAGCTGGCATTTGGTGGTGCCTTCTCCCTGGGTTGGTTCAGCCCTTTCTCAAACCTGAACTGCGCGAGCCCAACGTCGGCTGAAGCGGCGGCAGCAGCAGCTCCTGCATCTGAAATAATGACCCAAGAAGAAATTGAGCAGTTTCTGGCTCGAGATGTTGCCATCCAAATGTTGCGTGAATAAGCAAAGTGTCCTCCACGATGCCAGGAGAAGCTTTCAGGTGGTTTGGTTTTTTTTTTAATAATTACTTGTGCTGGAGATTTAAAGGTTGTTTTTTAACATACTTTCTGGTGCATTAAAAAATCCAGGAGTGTTGGTCTGGAACAGACGCTACAGCACTAGCAGAAGCAATGCAAATCTCCAGAGAGAGCTTCATAAATGATGGGATTCATAAGCTCCTTTTCAGACTTGTATCAACTGCTTTATTGAGCTTTTCTTACATGGCCTTTAAGGACAGTTTATAATTGTCAGATAGATTGGTTCCAGTTCCCAGAAATGTGCCATCCTAGGGAGTCTGGGTAATCTTTTGTTCTTACAGCCCTTTGGAGGACTAAATGTGTGATGGTGAGATTAGCCAGCTCTGAAGGTTTTCTGGAAAAACCCATCCTCTTCAGCCCAACCCATCCCATGGGTGCTGCCTCTGGATTGTGAAAGTTGCTGGTGGGCTGGTCTTAGCAGAGGTGGGATACAGGGCTATGGATGCAGCAGATGGATGAGCTCACCCTGGGTGTAATTCGTTTGGGCTCTGAAATATCTCTAGGGGTTAATTTTTAGCCTCTGTGCTTGTGGGACTGCCCAGGACTGGTGGTGCTTGTCCGAGGGGGAGGTGATGGTGAATGTGATGGTGCCAGGCTGGTGGGAGCATTCACCCGTGGCCAGTACAGCCAAGAATGGGCAAATGTTGGCCGGGATGTGGAGCTGCTGGTGCTGGTAGGGGGGAGCTTTTGCCTTGGGGCTGTGGTTCATTCGAATGTAAGGTGTGTACAGCCCAGGGAGCAGGGAAGTGGTTTAGGTCAGGGGCCAGGGCTGTTTCTGCAGTCAAAGAGAGGGTAATGTGAACACCCTGTGATGGAGGTACTACCTCTCTCCATTTGACTTGTCTAATTTAGATATTTCTCTTATTTTCTTGGTAGCTAGGATTGTTAGAGAATGAATAGTGCCTCCTAATCTTACTGGGGCTTAACACTGTCCTACTGGTATGTGCCATTATGCAGGGTTTCCTTGCACTAATTTTGCAGCCAGCTCCTGGGGAATGCTGGTGAACCTGTAGAATGAACACCCATCACTCAAAGAGGGCATCACTGCAGGTGGCAATAGTTGCAGCAAAGTCATGCAGAGGTGTTGCCAGCCACTGCATTCAGATGCACTGCAAACACTTGGCATCCTCCAGATGTCAGGCTACTTTTGATTTAGACTGTTCTTGGTTTTTTTCCTTCTTCTGTCATATCTCTTAGATTAATTGCCATTAAATTTGCAGGAGACTAGAAATATGCTCCTGGTTTTAACATGCTTGCTTTTATCTCTGCCTCCCCTGTAATCTGAACCAAAGATAAGTGCTTCCTATCAAAAGTAAGAGAAAGGAGTTTTTGGGATGAAAGCATGGTATTGTGAAAGACCTATATGAAGTTTTTATTATTTATAGGAGTAATATCAAATGGCATTTGTGCAAGATTTTTTTATTCTGGTTTTTGTTTTTTCTTTTTTTCCCAACCCCTTGGAAAGCATCTCGGTGTGCATTAATTGTGTGACATTCAGGGCTACTGTAGAGGGTTGAGAGTCCCAGCAGCAGTCCCTTTTTCTGGCAAAGGTACTGGGAACAAAAAGAGGGTCTTGACTGTTAGGAGCACAGCTTGACCAAAATCCAGGGGGTATTTCTAAATAGTTATCCGATCCTCTGTTCCCTCTGGATGTCTCTTCTCTTTGTCAGTGAAAAGTAAATCGACAAAACATCATTAGGAACTGTGTATTTATAACCTTTGGGATAAAGGGAAACACCCCATGTTTGAAGGGAGGCGAAGTATCCTCTCACGTCATTTAGACATGAGGTCTTGAATGTCTTTGCCCTGTGCAGCAGGGTGTTGAGGGAAGAACACCTCTCCTCCTTCTGCACTAGCCTATGTTCATCTCTGTCAGCATCCCACAGGAAGTGGATGTCACGGATACACACAGGTCTGTAAGGGATGTCCTGTAGGGAGCAATGGGAATGCTGAAGGAGGGAGAATAAGAGTGCCCTTCTTAGCTAATTTTTCTAATTTTAGCCCCGTTTTCTAATTCTGCCTTGCTGCTCCACCTCTGCATCCTGTTAACATCCCTGCCTCTGGTGCTGTGTCTACCATGGGAAGGGTGCTACAGGCAGGAACTAGTCCATGGCTAAAAATCACCTTGAGGCAGGCATATAGGGATGTCAGCCTGGGAGAGATCGCCGTGCACTGTGTTCCAGGGCTGCTTTTCAGGACAGAGACCCCACTCTGGGACATAGATTTGGGTGGGCATGGATGGAGGTAGCCTAATTTCTCCTTCACTCCCAAATTTGGTTCACTTCATGAGAACAGTTGTCATTTGCTTCTGTTCCCCACCTCTCCTATTGTTCCTCAGGTGGTGGCGTTTCTAGGTTTGTTTCTTTTAATAGGGGAAACAGAAAAGTAGTGTGAAGAGGAGGGTAAGAGCCAGAACAGTTATCTCCCCTCCTCCAGTTACAGTCTGAGTGAGACAGACACATGTCCCTGTGCCTTACACAGGGCAGGGACAGCCAGCTCCAGCTCTGGTGCCACCAAGGTGTGGCAGGGTGACTTCCTATACCCAGCAAATCAGTTCTGGTGTTTCTTAGCTGTCAGTCTCCCTTGTCCCCTTCCAAAGTCCCAGTACCCCTTGGTGTATCTCCTTTCTGTCTCAGTGTAGTGTGACAACTGTCAGAAATCACAAGTCTTCACAAGTTGGAAAAATCTGTTTTATCCACAGCTTTTGCATAAACCTCCTTTAATGATGGACTGATAGCTTGAGACCAAACATGGTTTTCATGGAATTGAAACTAAGCTCACTGTTTACCTTCCCTTTCCTCTACACGCTTCTTGCCCATTGTTAGAGCATGCCTTCATGTTCAGACCATGCTGCTATGGTCCTGGCTGGCAAGCCAGATCCAGGAAAGACATCCTGGAGAACCTGCTTGTAGTGCCCTAAATGTATGGGGCTGGGGAGCATGCTCACTGCACTGCTCAGTGGGACATGGTCCGCTGAAGGTCCCATCACTGCTCTGACATGAGGTGTTAATATATGATGGACAGAGTAGTGGCATATGTGGAAAGTGTTCTCATACTTCTCCTCTGGTGTCTTCTACAGCAGGGTTTCTATGCAAATAGAGAATTTACATCTCTTGGAAAAATACTTTTTTTGCTGTTTGTAACTCCTTTTTGTGCCTTTGGTTGCTGCTGTACTTACTAAAGAACTAATACTTCATCTGCCAAGCACCACCTGCCCCTCGCTACTCTGCGGACATGATGCACATGGACCCTGCACTCGCTCTGCCTGTGGAGTGGAGCTCCTGCTCCCTGCTCTGCCACCACAGGAGGTGGCCTTCCGGGGACCCTGTGCTGCTGTGGAGTGACACAACACTGTGGGCACAGGGGCAGCAGAGGTCAGGGCAGCACTGACCCCCCTCTGTGGCCTGGCAGCCACCTGTGTGCTGCTCTGGGAGTTAACCAAGTCTTTGAGACACAAGAGACTGGTTAAGACCTTTTTACCTTTTTATGTCCTTCCTTTTTTTCCCCCCTCCCCCCATTTTATGGGCTGGAACATAACCAGATGCAGTCACCATTTCTTTTTTCCACTCTACTGCCTTAATGCTTGAGCCTTTTAAATAAACAAATAAATTACCCTCTATACTACTGTATGACCTGATTTCCTCTTTACTTGTGGAAACGCTAGGAGCACTCTGCTGCTGGCCACACTGTGGAACAGGGCAATCCCTTGTTATAGGTGGGCCCAGGAGTTGCTGGGGTAGACTCCAGCTGTGCACAGCTGTTGTCTTCTCCAGTGTGACTATGCCTAGAAGAGCTCCTGAGGTACACTGCCAATGAGGTTCTTCCTGTAGTCCAGCAGCATTCAGGGTGGAAGGGGAAGAATAGAGGTTGTACATTTCTAGGGAAGCACTGGTAATGAATGCTGCTGGAGATTGGCACCTCTTCCAAAAATGCCTGAAAGCCCCCAGAAGAAGTGGGATAGGGAAGATGTATGAAAAATGGTGTTTGGGGAGACTGGGCTGGGTGTGCTCTTTCTGTGCTCTTAAGACAAGGAAGGGCACAGGCTGGTACATTCCCAGATGCAGTGAGGTCCCTGAGTGTCCTTCCACGTAGGATCAGAGCACTGCTGGCCCCTCCCAGGTTCATACCCACTGCTGGCTGAAGCTGGCACCAACACAAGCTCCGATCCCTGGTCTGAGATGGGAACATCCCCTTGTGGATTCAGAGCCAGCCCAAGGTGACAATATCATCAAACCAAATCACACAGTCAATTTTAACAATCTTTATTGAATCACAATTAACTGCAACCAATGCAACTGTGCCCTTAAGCCAGTTTAATTCCCTTAGCTATATGGCACTTTTGCTCTTCACGTTAAAAGTGCTACGCAGCAATCAAGGAGACAAGAAGTGCCCAGTGATGCGATACATTTAGCAAGGCCAACATTTGCCCGCTGACAAGGCACCGATCCTACTCAGTGATGGTGATGGCCTTCTCTGTAGAGATCCCTTTGATCTGGTTTGAGATCAGCTTGGCTACGATTTTCTTCTCTCCTAGTCTTGTCGGAGTGCATATTATTTCAGACTTCATGATCCTGCCAGGCATTATATCCCTAAGGACAAAGAAAAAACCAAAATTGTCCCAGCATGAATTAGGGTTACTTGTCACTTCTGAATAATTTCACTTAAAGAAATATTCACTGCATGTGTTTAGAGTGGGTGTTTCCCTTCCCTCATGACCGATGTGCAGCAAATGGGGCCTGGCATGGTGGTACTGCCTGGTGGTCCCAGTGATCCTGGGGACCTTCCCCAGAGTTTTCCATACTGCTGAAACACCAAATTCTGCTCTGAAGGAAGCAGCTGTGTTCACACTTGTTGGGCAGCATAGCAGGAGCACGGGGGGAGCCCCTGTCATGCCCATCTGCCCTGAGCCTGTCAACTGCTGTGTGGGTCTTTCTGGCCAAATGTGATGCAGTTTCAAACACAGCTGGCAAAGGTCCCTCTTACTTCAAATCCCCTAACTTCTTCTTCAAGGATATTAAAAAAAAAAAAACCAAACCAGGGCAGAGTCCTGCCATGGTCATTTCATTGCCTCATCTCCTTACCCCTGCTCAAATGTTGTCATCTTAAATATGCCCAAGCCCTCCACCAGCAGCTTGCAGTTTTCCAGGATCACATTCAGCTTGTTCTTGAAGATGAATGCACAAGGGAAGTCATTGTACAGTTGGGCTGTTTCTGGCATCTGGCAGAGGAGGAAAGAGAGGAACAAACACAAAGATTGGGGATTAGAGGGGTAAAAAGATGCTGGAGCTGCTGCAGGTTTGTTCCTCACCACCAGCATGGTGGAGGACAACCCTTTCATATCCTTTCCACTCTCCCGAAGCACTGTGTTTTCCCAGCTGTTTTTCCTTCAGGAGGGAGAGCTGTGGGATTGGATATGGACCCTGAACAAACTGTCCTCTCCCATCCCTTTCCCTCCAGCAGCCCCTGCCTTCCCTTTTTAGATGGGGCAATAATAAAACTTTCATTTCATGGCTGCTTTTAACCTTCAAATGAATGCTGAATAGCCAAATAAGATGTCAAGAACTGAGCATCCCAGGAGGCAGCTGTTTGGGAGATCCCCCTGGGAATGCTAACACCACTGTGGTGCTGCAGTGAGCAGGACTTTAACCTTTGTCCCCCAGGAGCCCAGCTGGTGGCTGTCACACCTGGACAGTGATGGGGGGGTACTGGAATCTCATTGAGGTCTCCTTGGTGAGTTTGTCGTTTGTTTCCTTGACCTCGGCAATGGCAGTGACAAGGATGAGCACTTCATCTTCCACGGAGGACAGCGTCTTCATGTATGCATCAGGTGCTATTTTCAGGGGGATCTGCATCTCTGCAGGAAAGAAAACACACCTTGATGCTTCACCACAACACCCAGGAATTGGGTGGCAAAATCAGCTCTGGTGGCTGGTGTCCCAGGGTGTGGCATGAGCCGTATTTGGTGAGACCATCCTGCTTTCCCTGCAGGCCTTGTCCCTGCAGGGGGAAGCCCTGGCTGGGGGGGTGGTACCCAGCACATGCAGCCCATGGGAAGGAGGGGCTGAGTCCTACCATCTCCCTGCTCTGACAAGAACTGGCTTGGGCTCACATCCAGCACCTCAGCAGCCCTCATCCCTTGGCTGCCCTGGCACTCAGGAGGAGGAGGTTTGGTACATCTAAGCCTGCAGGGTTTCTCTGCCTTCTATAAAATTGCTGGCTTTCCCTTCACTTCAGATTTTGTCTTTAATTGCCTGTAAAACCTTCCAGTGGCTCAGAAAAGCCACAAAGTCAGCAGTGCTGGTGCTTGAGGGTTGCTTTGGCTGCAAATCTTCCTGGCTTCTGGGAATAAAAAGAAAAATGCCTGTCCTTTTCCCTGTATGTATATATACATTTTTGCCTGTATGTATATATATGCATGTATATATGTGGCTACCTTTGTGTCCTGCCCTGCTGCATTTTGACAGCAACTGTATAAGAGTGAAAACACTCAGCACTTCTCAACAGCAAAGATTTTTTTTTTTTTTTNTTTTTTTTGGTGAGTGACTCATGCTAGGAATCAGCAAGAGTTGTCAATTATTCATCACTTGTTAGTCTCTCGTTTAGCAAATTTCAGGTACATTTCTGGGGATCAAAAATGCAACCCAGGTTACTCAAAGATGTGCAAAGCACAGCAGCAAACAGCTCCAGGGATCTGCCAGGCAGGCAGTTGTGAAGTGGGAATTTGCTCGGGCAAAGAGTTCAGAAAATAACTCTCACCAGCATCACCACCACCAAAATTAGAGTGGCAGCCACAAGAACAAAAAAAGACTGACATTACCAGCCACCTAAATCCTGTGAGGGATCTGATCCATATGGATGCACACAAAGCCTGTAGTGACATCTTTGATGTTTACACAGTGAGGACAGGAGGGAGATGCTCCAGCACACCTCACTCATGCCATGGAAACCTCTACCTGCCCACACTGAAATGTTCCTAATTACCTCCTTGAAGCTGCAGCAGGGTCTTCATGATTTGGTCCCTGCTACAGAGGGATCCCAGTCTGTAACTGAGGCTTCCAAATGCAGTAAAGAGGGAGCTAGGTTCTAGGCAGGCAATTTCTGCTCTTCACAAAGTACAGCGCCTACAGATAGACACTGGTCTATATGGAGCCACTACAAACCCCAGACTGCCACAGTCTGCCACAGATTAGTCTACAGAACACAGCAAACTTTCTGTGCTTACCAGATGTGCCTTCAAGATTGATGGTCTCCTTGATAGTTCCAAGATTGGCCTGAACTTTTCCAGTATAGTACTGCAGCTGGCAGGAGCCAGTAACCTCAACGGTCCAGTTCCCAGGAGTAGAGGTCTTCACTTTGATGGCCATTTCAAGGGGATTGCCAGGATGCAAAGGTTCTGTATTGGTTATCTCAAGGTGGAGCCCAGACTTGGTGACAGGCTCCTTCAGGACCAGAGGCTGGACGGTCCCACCAAACGCCTGCACAGTCGAAGCATAGCCAGAACGAGGCACCAAACCTGAAGGGCGTATGAAGCTATAAGCTCTTTCCATGGACTTCCTTTCCTCTTTGGAGCCTGCATGAAGAAAAATATGGTTTTTGAGTCTCCTCACCCAGAGCTATCTTCCCTATATTTATGTTTTTGCTGATAAGCGGAGAGGATGTCAGAGCACCTCCAGCCTCTGCTTGGGACAGCTTCTTGGTTTATGCTGCCAAATTGGTTTATTCCACCAAATCTAAATGCAGCATTCTGGACTGGAAGAATTTCCTGGAAGAGCCAATTTAGAAGATGGACACTCTCAAACTTTTCAGCCTGATATTTTTGCCCTCCTCACTGAGAAGGGTTTAACAGTCTAGGACAACACGGCTGGATCTTGAGAACTGTGGGGAGGAAATGTGCGGTTGTTTTTTTTTTTCCCAACATAGTTTGGGAAATGGAAAGACAAAATGGAGAAGAATGAAGAAATAAAGCAAAGGTCAGTGTCACAACTAGGTTCATCAGTCAGCCCATTTCTTTCACTGCCTGCAAGCTCGCTCATGTCCCTGAAGAGCAGCCTATAGGTGTCACTGCAGGCATGAGGATGCCCGGGAGCAGTGCTGCCTCCTGAGTGTCTCCAGGCCTTATGCTGAGTTTGCCACTGCAGCTACTCCTGCAGTTTTCTCCTGGAAACAACACGTGCTGTGGGGTGACCTGCATGGTCAGGGGTGTCCTCTTTGGCACTATGTTAGAGGATGGGGGCAGTTACCTTCGGGGTACTTGTACTCCCGGGTGATGTCTTCCCGCCTGTTCTGCCCCACGGCTTTTGTGCTGATGTTCTTGCCGATGTCTTGGGTCTCTGTGCCAACTTTTAAGTACTTGTCCTTGCCATTCACCTTCTTGACCACCCAGTAGACTCTGTCAGCGTTCACTTCTGCATACACAAACTTGCTGTCGTAGGGCAAATACACATCTCCTTCCTTGACAGCCTTCACCGGGCATGGGCCACACTGGAAACGACCTAGAAAGGGCATTCAACACCAGCTGACTCTCCAAACACAAGCACTGACTCTAATTTTTGCTCCACACTCAGGCACACTCAAGCAAGAATGTGTGGCCATGGCAGTTGATGCTTAGCAGTAAATAGTCCTCCCAACTCTGTAATGAACTCTCATTTATCCCACAGCTGCTTGGGAATTTTTTATAGATGACCAAGGGCTGGTAGGAGTTTTTGCATGTTTCCCCTCACTTAGATAATTTTAAGGTTAGAAAGCCACAGCTTGGTTTGATAAAAGGATGCCTTGTCCAAACAGGGGAACAATGTGTTTTAAAGAAGTAGATGAAAGAACATAAAAGTAGCCACACAGGATGCTAAACATAGCTGGAACCAGTGGATAAACAGATAATGAGGAATATAGTGGCTTTTGTGGCAAAGTTATATGACAAGAAGCAACAGCACGTGCCCTAAGAGAAGTTCAAGGCAAAGTCATCCATAACATTGGGGGTACTTAGTGAGTATGACCACCAGGGACCCCTTCAGATGTCCCTCCAGGACCATAAAAAGCCTTCCAGTAAGAGGCAGATGCATGCAAATTAGTTCTAAAAGTGATGTTTATGTATCAGCCAGGAAGTACACTAATGAATATGTATGATCATGATGGAATAAATACCTTGTTGTAAAGTTTTCTGATACACCCAATTAGAGGAGATATCCTCTGGGTGTCCAGCATGCTGCAATAATGAATACCTGCTTTCTAATGCTTCAAAATTGTGTTAGAAAGTTTCTTCCTTAGCCAATTTCAGTATCAGGTTATGTGTCCAGACACCTGTGTTTGATCTCTAGGCAATATTCCACTTTCTGCACTTCCCAGAGGATTAACCTTTTGATTTTTTCCCACCTTCAAATTCCCTGAACCTGTGCAGGCAGTGTCGTCACCAATTTTGGTGGTCACTCCTCTCATCTACCAATGATCAGGCTCATAACCCGAATGACTTAGATGTGCTCTGAAACAACATTCATGTCCCCACGAGGCTGGTTTTCTGCCTGCCAAGAAATGCTGTTCCTTCCATCCTGGGCTGAGATGGCAGGAGTGACACCTCCTGCTTTAGAGTGTCACCACCCCAGTGCATGAAGATGTGCACTGCTTTGCTGACTGGGAAGCATGTTTTTCATACAAAATGTCCCTGCATCCCTCAGGAGTTGCAGAAGAGCCTTTTTAAGAAAATCCTACCTTGACTTTGCTCCTGAGGTGTTGAATCAATTGCCTGCCAGCCATCAAACCCTTCTGGCAGATCTGCTCTCTTCATCCAGACATCATTCCACACGTGGAAATTCCTGTGTGCATTTGGGTTGGAAAGAAAAGGAGTGAGCTGTTACAGCCTGAAGAATCACGATCTCCTCCCTTAATCCTTTAGTAAGGGCAGATTTAATGGGTATTTTTGGGTAACCCTGTGAAACCCCAGGCGCTCTCTCTCTCTCTCTCTCTCTCTCTCTCTCTCTCTCTCTCTCTCTCCTGGGCAACAAACACCAAGCAGTAGTGAAACTCTCAAAGGAATAGCTGGGGCTGGGAAATGGGGAGCTGCAAGGCAGCCCAGGGTGTAGGAAGCGTTAGCCCCATTTGGCAGTACCAGACAGAGTCAAAAGACAATGAGTTCAGCTTTTCTCCTCTTTCGTTCAGGTAAACATCAACTCTCAGGTTCTCCTCCGTGTCGTGGGCTGAGTCGAAGGTGCTGACACAGCGGGATGGCACTCCCAGGCAACGCATGACTGCAGCACAGACAGACAAAACACAGGGTCACAAAATCCCTCAGTCTGCTGGGCATCTCTGGGGGTCCTCTCCTCTGACCCCTCTGCCCACCCAGGATCCTCTAGAGCAGGTGCTCAGCACTGTGTCCAGATGGCTTTTGAACATCTCCAAGGATGTACATTCCATAACCTCTCTAAGAACCCTGTGTCAGTGCTTGGTCACCCTCACAGTGAAAAAAGCTGTTTTCCCAGGTTCAGACAGAACTTCCCATGTTTTAGACTGCGCCTGTCACCTCTGGTCTTGTCATTGGGCACCACTGAGAGGAGCCTGTCTGTGCCCCACTCCTTCCTGCCAGGTATTTACACACAAGGATCAGACCCCCAAGGCCTTCTCTTCTTCTGGCTAAGCACTCCTGGCTCCTTCAGCCTCTCCTTACAGACAGGCCCTGCCACCTCTGTTGCTCAGAGACACAGTCATTTGGCTTGCTAGCACAGTAATGAGGGTGTCGGAGAAGGGAGTTGGGTCACTGTTCACCTGTGTTGAGGACTCCTGCGAAGACCCAGCACTGGCCATAGCGGACTGGCTTCTTTGTTTTGTAGTACTTCTGCAAAATCGTCACACTCCCAATCCAATCCATAGGGGACGTTCCACTGATGTAATTCCCTGACCAGTTTCCCAGCAGGACGCCGTTGTCATCGTTGGCATTAACCTGTGGCCACACACACACGCAAAGGAGAAAAATAAAGAGATGAGGCTAATTGAGGCTTAAATACCAGGGTCTCTGCCTGCCCTGTGGCTTCTCAGGTGCTCCACAGCCATGTGGGACCCATCAAGACTGCTGGTGCTGGCTGGGGCGTCTCCTGGTTGGAAACCCTTGAACTGGATGTCTAAAGGGAGGCGGCACCTTTGCTCAGAGCAGTAAAAATTAACTGCATCTTGTATCTTAAATCAGAGGACTCCAAAAGGGTTCCACCACAGGGAGCAGTTACCCCCAGAAAACACAACCCTTGTTGGCCCTGCCAACACAACTGATGAGGAAGGACAACCACTGGGGCAGCTGCAAGCTTTGGAGATAGGGACGTGCTATATTTTGTTCCCCTCTTCCCTCCACCCAAAAATGGCTCTGTCTCTTTGCTAGCAGTTTCCCAAAGGAATCTACTTCAGATGCCTCCTGAAATGGTGTTCATGAAGAAGAGCAAGAAAGAAGAAGGAGGGAGTGCTGGAGAGGCAAAGCACTTCATTGAGAGAGGCTTACCAAAGCAGACATGGCTCTGGACACATTTGCAGGATTCCTTCTATCACTCAGACTGAGCTTGCTTTTGTCCAGCAGGTACATGCAGGCATCCAAGACAAATTCCTCAAACTATTTTGGGGAAAAAATGGAGACATTTTTATATGCCACTCTAAAAGAAAATTTGCTTGTCACTGTAAAGCATGTACTTGGAGGAAAATGTATGACTATCTCGAACTTCTAAACTTCCTTTATGATATTGAATTTCCAAGGCTGCGGGGCTTCCCAAAGCTGTTGTCTTGAAAGAAGGGCTAAAATGAAACCCAGCCTTGGAAGACAAAGCCCTGTCTCGTGTGTCTTGCAAGCACAGTTGGAACCTGACCCAGCAATCTTTATTTTTGTGCACAAAGTCACCAACGTCATCTCCCTGCAACACTGCAAATTACTCACAAGAGTAATGAAAATTTAAGATCTCTAGAGATATTTAGTATATTGACATAGGTACAAAATGAACCTTGGAAAAAAGAAAGGTACATAAATGCTAATTATTACAGCAAAGATTCATAATTAGCAATTGCTGATAAAGCTCCCTGAGGACCAGTTAAGAGAGATGTCAAATATCCGATCCAATGAAGCTTGTTAAAATATCAATATCAATTCTCATTGTTTAACAGCAGAGTAAATATTAGAATAGGAATAGCCCTATAGATGATGCCCTTTGGCCTCTTTTGTGTAAAGGCATCAGTGGGAGCACCCTTGTTGGGCTATGTGTGTCCTGCAGATACATACTCTGCAGATATCCTGCAAAAGTTGCAGACTTATAAAACAAAACAAAACAGAAAAGCCATAACCCGGCTCCCCAGATTCGAACATTTTTTGGTGGAGATTTCTATCTGGATAGAGTGCAGGATGCTCTGCTTCCATGCCTGTGTGCTTCCTGCAGGGTGCAAAAAAATCTGCTCTGGCATCCACCTCTTATCTCTAGCCCAAACCAATTTGACATTCCACTCCTCTGGAGTTATCTCAGAGGCAGCGTGCAGGAACACCCTTCCAGAGAGAGCGGCTGATTGTGTCCTGCACACAGGTGTCAGTGAAGGCACCACTTGAAATGTGATAACCTCTGCCAGTAATTTTACCATTTTTATTCCTGATTATGTCACAACAGCTAAATCAGATGTTTTTTTCCCCATCAGCCCTCTCCATGTCTTGCTACCTGATTACCAACAACCAGAGTTGCATGAGAGCAGGAATTCCCTATTGGGAGTTTTTTCAATCAGAAATACCCTGTCCCCAGTTTCGACATCCTTTGCCAGGGGATGGTCACATGATCTGACTTTAAGTGTGCCACTGAAACCCGTTCCCCAGCTGTGGGTGGGGAACACATGTAGGCACAGAGATTACTCTGAGCAGGTGAGCCCTCCCAGCACTTCAAGGTACTCATGGGCTTCATGCTGAAGGAATGAAGAAGAGTAATAGAGCTGGCAAGACAGCTGTGTTTTACCTGCCCGAAATTCCAGGGCCTGTTGTAGATGTTGTAGGCAGACCCAACATAGATGTAGCCGGTGTCATTGAGCACATACTCCTTCTTCTGAGCCTCACTGGCCATGTAGACGACATCATCTGGAGAAAAAATCCCAATCCCTCAGGTGTCAGGTGGTTTGCACACCCGACTTGAAAATTTCCATGGAAAGCTAAACTGGGGTGACCAAGGGTCTGCAGCATTCACACCATCTGACAACTATGCAGCACTTCCATTTTTTTTGCTCCTATCATGAAAGAATTTCCTTTAAGACTAATCTTTAGTTTCTCCCTCTAGGTCCATTGCTATGTCACCAGTCTTTTATTATTGCAAAAAGCTTATTTCTGAACACTGTGGTGTACCAGGTAGACAGCAGAAAGGAGGGGAACTGATGCCACGCAAGCACACAAATCTTTTTTCTGGTTGTTTTTCGTGCGGATTTTAAGCCAACCCAATTCTCTCAGTTAAGTTTTGGCTGGCTCAGGGAAACAGAGAGGAATGATACAGGGGTGCAAACAGATGTGACAGAGAGATGTCCCTCTGTGTCCCAGCACTGGAGAATATCCAGTGAGGAGCTGGGTCATTGCTATTGCTCAGCTTCTCACTGGCTCCATGAGGATGCTGCTTGCAGTGTTTTATGGAGAAAAAGCAATGTATGTAAGAAAGGGAAGAGGGAAAATATGAGGCAAAGTTCCATCTGGGACAGTCGCTGGCAGCAGTAATTATCACTCCCAGTTGCAGGACCACTCACCTTCGCACCAAGGATTGAACAAAAGGTAGATGACACCATTTTCAGGCTTGTAAATGTTAGTGCCAGTCTTCACATGCAGGTTGTATTTGCCCACAGGAGCATTGGGCGAGCTGGTGACAGACAGCAGGCACTGAGGAGACAACGAGGAGAGATGGCATGAGGGACACCCCACCACGGCCACAGGTACAGCACAAACATGGTGCCACAGACCTGGCACAGCTGGCAAAACTGTGGGCCATGGAGGTCCCTGCAGGGAAAGAGGGGAAGGCAGCGGGATAGGGCGAGGCTGGCCTGTGCATGGGGGGAGCAGTGAACCAAGCAGGACAATGCTGCTGCCCATCTAAAATCATAGGACTAAGGGAAAGCAGGACAGGGGTATAGGACAATTTGCTCTGTAGCTTCTGATGGGCTTGGTACCGGGCATTGGGCCCCTTGCCCACAGGCTCTACCTCTTTGCCATTCTTCTTGACAATGGAGATTTTCCACCCGTTGAAGTCCTCCCGCTCCGGTTTCAGCGACAGCAGGCTCCCCCTGTTTTTCAGTGGATTTTCACCTAGAAACAAACCCAAGGCATGAGTGAGGGTTGCACAGGGCTGCAATGCCGATGCAGTGCCAGGAAGAGGCAGCTGGATGCTCCCGGGGCTCTCTGGCTCGGCCTGGTGGCCACAGAGCGACTCCTGCTTACCGATGCCAAAGCGCAGGGACAGCTTGTCGGCAGCCGTCAGCTCCCTGTTGAGGCTGACCTGCACCTGGAAGGGCTGCCCACGCCGCACCACCAGGTTCTTGATGTTGTACCCATCCGTGTGGTGCTCCCGCGTGTTCTGACTCTTCAGAAAGTCAACCCCAGCGACCTTCAGACTGCTCTCTGGAAAGACATTGGGAGAAAAGGATAAAGGAAAAAGAAGAGATTGATGATAAATTGCTCAGTAAAGACAGTTTTCTTCTTCTTAGTGCAGCCCTGTGAGTCATCAAAATATCTAGGGTAACAACTGATCTAGTATAAGACAATATAAAATAATAAAATTAAATAGATAAATAAAATAAAACAAAAACAACAACAAAAAAACAACCCAAAAAATAAAACAAAATAGAACAAAATAGAACAAAACAAAACAAAACAAAACAAAACAAAATAAAATAAAATAAAATAAAATAAAATAAAATAAAATAAAATAAAATACAATACCCAGAGGTGAGCCTCAGACTCCCTGGGCAGAGATGGAGGGAGGGGGAGGAGGCAGAATCATGCTGCAGCAACTCAGGGCCGGATAGTCACAGGGCAAGGCAGGAGCTTGTCCCTACTCTGGGTGGATTGCTGTAGCACACTCACCACAGAGCACTGCCCTCCTTCTTGCCAGCTGCTGCTTTTCCCATTTGGTGTCAGCAGAGATTTACTCCCCAGCAAGAATCCCTTGGAAGTGGCTTGCTCCCATTCATTCCCAACACAGCAGATGATTTTTAAGACACAGCACTTAAAATGACTGCCTCCTCTCCTGCAACTCCGGATGGGAGCAGGGCTAGGAAAAGCCTCAGCACCCCTGTGCCCAGTGGCTCGTGGCTCAAGGCTGTGGCATAGGAGTGGAGCTCCGGGAGGCACAACCCAGAGATGCACTTGAGAAAAAGAAATCCCTCAGCTTTGAGTGATGATGGAGATTTGGGGGTCACTGCATCAGGCTTTGGCAGGCTGCCCAATTGTGACATGAAAAGCCAGAGCATGCTAGAATGTGGCTGAGCTGTATTTCTTTGGGGGCGTTTTATGCCTTGTACCTGCCCATTAAATATCTTCAAAGGATGAATTCCGTGTGAACAGCAGGGAGTAACAATACCTCATAAGCACTCTTCCCATGAGTGATTCAGATGAAGACATGGGAGAGGCAAAAACGGGTTACGGTAACTTTGAAATTAGCAAGTCAAAAGCATAATGGTTGAAGAGATTAATTCACCAAATGTCTTGACAGATTTGCATGGTACTAGGCAACCATGTTAATTTGAGTATCAACAAGAGCCATCCCTAACACTGAAGAGGCTGGAATCTGCTGGTAGCTGCTGTGGCAGGAGAGATGCCACATGCAGGGCTGGTCCCAGGGCAGGCTAAAATCAATGGCATGCTTCCTACTGTGACCTGTGCTGTGCAGTGACCGCAGCCTTGAGTAAATTGAACTGACCACCCATGGATCCCCACCAGACTACTACCTCTGAGTATTTCTTCTTAGTACATATATAAAGCGTATTTATCTTAATTACAGAACAGATATAAGTGGCACAACATATAGACCTAAAATTGACCAGCATCTTTTGTTAAACAATTTAATCTTCGAGTGCTTTTTGTTTGCTTACTGCATGCCAGTTGCCAACCTTGGGATGATGTTTTGCGCAACTGGGTGTGTGAGCATTTATGCAAAAAAATTTCAGCTGGAATTAGCTGCTTAACCCTCTTGAGGACAACGAGGAAGTGCATCTTCTTCAGCATTAAGAAATCTCCAAACACTAAAGCTGCTTAACCTTGTTCTTCATGGAAAATCCTGGTTCTGCATTCCGAAGGTACCAGAAAGCACTGGTCCTGGGAGAGGGCTGCAAAGGGACGTGGGAGTTGAACACATAGCTGTGGGAAAGGGCTCTAGGATATCCATCCTTCCAGCATTTCTGAACTTAGGGACTGCACATCCATCCCATTTCTGGACATCACCAGTGTTGTCAACCTCTGTTGAGGATGCAGGGGGAAGATTCACTGACAACAGCTGCCCGGGAATACGGCCTGACCACACTGAGCACAGTGCCAAAGGCCTGTCTCCACTCAGCACTGCCTGTCGATCATGCTGCATTTATTCCTGTGCAAACACACCTGTGATACCCTGTGATCCGACTGGCATGGTGTCCTGTGCCAAGGAAAGCCTCAGAGCAAGCCAGTGGCACACCCATCATCACATCCCAGGGGGCTTGGCCACAGCCTGTCTTCCCTGGGCAACCCTCACCTGCTACTTTTGTCTTCCTGCTCTGCTTCCTGCCCTGGGCCCCCACACACCCCGTGTCCAGCTGCCTGCAGGCACCCTGGTTTGCCAACACGGAAATTATGATTTATAGAAGAGCCGAGTATACCAAGAATGCACCTGCTCACAGGACAGAGGCTCAGGCTGCGAGAGGCAGTCCTGTCTGTGCTTGCTCCTGGGCCAGGCCAGAAGCAAACCCAGCCTCAAATGCTGTCAGATTTTTTTTCCTTTTTTAATAGAAAAAAATTCAATCCAGTATTTTATCTCCTAGTTCCATGATGTATCCCTTATAGAGCCCCTTCCTACGCTAACCCACAAGCCCCATTGCATTGCTGCCTGCCTGCCTGCCTGGAGAGATGTTCAGAGCTTCAAGAGAACAGTGACCACCCAGATCAAAAATGGGGACATGAGGGTTTGGCACTGGTAAGTATCTGGGGCCTTTTTGCCTGATTATGAGGAGGTGATGTGGTTTAAAAAAGGTATTAATGCGAAGCAGAGTATTTACAGTGTATCTGGCTTCACTGGGAACAAGGGCTGCTCAGAAGGACAGAAGGGAAGTGGGATGAGAACTGCAGTTTTTCAAGAGAGAACATAATTTGGATACCTGCATTTACTCCTGATTTTTGCCCAGCCTCCAGGCAAACACTCATGCACATCCCAGAGATATGAAATCACATCCCAAAGATGCTGCTGGCCATGACTTCCTGGAAAACTTCAGTTCATCCACACTCAGAGTACAGAGGTTTCATATTGAGGGACTCTGAGCAGTGTCAAAACACCCCTTCCCTCCTTAAAGCCATGGAGACCTACTCCCACCTGCTGCAGGTGCCACCCAGCCCACATATGCACCTGCTCAGCTACACCCCAGACTCCAGGGGTTTTGGGCATTCTGAGGCTGGGCTGGCCAGTGGTGCTGGTTCAGCAGCTGCTGCAGGAGTGACCCAGGCACCTTTCTAGGTAGGTGCAGGATCTCCTGACAATAGGGCAGGCAGGACAGCCATAGGACAGAGCTCAAGCCCAAATAAATCCTCCTTTCGGTTATTGTGAAACTTCCATCAGATGCTATCAGACATCACTAAAGAGTAAAAATCTACTCAATGAAGTAGCCTGAAACAAAGAAATTTTTTTAACATTGATGTGGAACAAGTTTAAAAGAGCTGCATCTCCTTCCCATTATCACTGACAGAACCAGATGTCTACAGGTTGAAGAAGAGTGATGAAAAATGAGTTGCATCTTGCAGTTAGTTTACCAATCTGTCAAAAGCAGAATTTGCACAGCCGGAGCAAACTGATCCCCTGTGAGCAGAGCTGGCACCAAAACTTCTTTCCCCAAGGTGTCACCCATGGCAACCAGAGAGGTGAGAACCTCTGGAGCTGCCATTCTCCTGACAGGAGACTTGTCAAACTTCACACCTAACATATCATATCAAGCATTAAGAACTCACCAGTGTTGCTGAACATGGTTCTTGTTAGAGTTTCTACCTGAGATGCCTGCGATGCCAGCAGCTTCCAAGCTCCTGAGTAGTCTCTGCCACTTGCTTCTGAGTGTGGAATACAGGAAGACAGGCTGCCCTTTTTATCTGTGTCTTGCTCTGAGGTGTCAGCAGGTCCACTGCCAAGGGGTGGTGTTTCAAGAAAGGAAGTTCCCGTGGAAAAAAAAAAAAGACTACAACTCCCTCTGCACATAGTCAGACCCTGAAAAACAGCGAAACTTAAATCCCAATTCACATGGAAGGTGAATTTGCACAATCAGATGACAAGTGGACAGACCCTTCAATGACAAACAGTAAAATCACGGGCTAGGTGAGTAACAAGAATTCACCTATGCCCTAATATCCAGGTCACCAGGACTGCAACTCCAGGGCTAACTTTACAAGGAAGCCAACAAACATTTAATCCTTAGGAGAATAGACCTCCCCATTAGGACCAGTCTACTTTCTTTTAAGTTAATGAGATTTGTGCCATCACATTTGGGACAGAGCTACTTAGAGCCGTGGGCTAAAATCCAGCATTTACACATGGGGGTTGGAAAGCTGAAGGATCCTAGCACTGGCCCCCTCCCCAAGGGGTGAGGAGGACGTCAAGGGAGATAGCCCAGTGAGAGCACTGAGTGGGAAAGAGGAGAATCAGGCTATGTCCAGGAGGAGAAAGAAACGTGGTGTAACAGGAGCTCTTTGCCGGCTGCTCTTTGCTGACAGCTCTGTCAAAGGTCTCTGCCAGGACGTGGTTGGACCCTGCATGCCCAACTGCCACCCTGGTCCTCGGAGTGCCCAAAGATGGAGAGATGAGTCTACCTCACAGAGAGAAGAGCTGGTGGTATACAGGCCACCAGTGATATGGGCACAGTGTCCAGAAAGAGATACAAATGCCCCCAGGCACCCAGAAATGTAGAGGTGGCTCAGGTGTGGGAGCAGCCTCAGCCCCCTGATGCCTCCTGCAATGGCAGCAGCCCAGGGTTCAGCAAGGCAGAATTCTGCTAGCAAGGCTGCCACATCTAAATGTAGGTTCTTCCTAAAGAGGATCTCCCCGTGGAAGCCTCCAAAGGCATTGACTCTTCTCCAGTGGTTTAGGAAGGCTGTTTCCCTTGGTGCAAACGAGGAGCTGAGTTAGCAGATGCCACCCTCAGAGCATGTCCCTGCTTGCTGGCAGGTGTATGTTGGGTGTCCTTACTTGGGAGCATGACTAGGGCACCACAGGGCACCAAGGGTTCAGTACACATCCATAATCTCACAGGACATCTGCAAGAACATCTGAACTACCAATGTTCTTAGCAGATGGACCATCACTCACCATTCAGCACCAGACAATGCTGGCAACTACATATTTCACTATTGACGACAACACTGCAGCCCTGATTTACCTTCCTGTGTTGCTTTTATTCTGCATTTCCTTCCTCCTAGAGGGTGAAAGACATTTTTGTTTAGAAGCAATATGGGACGAAGTAAAGCATACACAGAATGTCAGTACAATAACATAACCAGTAATGCATGTAATCTGAATATTTATGATGCATCTTACTAGTTTCCACTTAACTGCAGCAAGAGTAATCCACATCATCTGAAGTCATTGACAGTAGCTTCCTAATCCAGTCTCAATCTGTTTTATATATCATTCTATGCCTGGTTGGAGGCATCTTGAATTGTGTTGACACAATAGTCCTGCAGCAAAATTACAGATTTTTGCAAACAGGAACAGATTTATGTTGGTAACACTTTGCTTCTGAAAAAAATTTTTCTAGATGTCTGCTGGAGGGTGAGCAAGGGAAGCAGGGCATGTGTTCACCAGGGACAGTCATACTTCCAGTCCTGTGGAGTTTTGCAAAACCTTGATTTCAACAGTGTGCTGTCCTGACCCTCACTTTAAACCTCAGAGCTCGAGGAAAGATTGTAAAAATTACATGAGTGTGGGTTCTGCCCTGCCATGAACCTACTCTATCTTGGAAGGTGGCTGACCTTGTTTTTGGTGGGGGGGGTTGGCCATTGGGGCATGGTTTCAGTTCTCCTTTTGCTTTGTGCAGCTGCTGATCTAACCTGTTCCTATTATCTTTTTATACACACTGGTAGTATCTCAATTCAACAAAACTAAACTTGGCACATGGTAGCAGGCTCCCAGTACAACCTTCCGCCCCTGGCTCGTACAAGCTTGCCCTGCCAGGAAAGGCCACTGAACTCTAATATGCTCCAAGAGTTGTTGGCAAGGTCCGAGAAGAGGAATTTCAGCTTAAACTACAGGAATGTTTTTAAAAGACATGGTTTCAAATTCTTTCATGTTGTCAGCAGGTGATCTCTGTCTTTTTACAGGCAAACGTCCTTCTGTCTTTGCTGCCCAGAGTGGCTGGCTATGGTTCAGTACCAAGGCTTTTTTCTTTTTGGGGAAGCAATGAAAAATACCAGCCCCCTTTAATTTCTTCTCCCTTTCCTCCCCCCCCCCCCCGCCCCCAATAGTTATAACAGTTAATCACTTCAATCTGTCTCATAAAACTATACTCTTTTAATTAACAGTAGCAGAAGATTTTTTTTTTCACAGGCCATCTCCCTATCCCCAACAATTTCAGCAACTTACTTCCCAGCTTGCAAAGTAAGACAACAGAGGTGGTCAGCCTTATCTGCATCTGTCTGTTGCAAGGTCACCTCATTAGCTGGCACAAGAAGGTAATAAAATGCAAACAAATAAAATAAAATTCCTCTGTGGCTGCTCCCCTATTTACAAGCTTGCCCTTTGTCTCAGGTTTTGTTTACTTTGTGTATCAAAAATGACAAAACAAGTCAAACTTCCAGAGCATGACCACAGGTATTGATGCCAAATAGCAAAGACAAATCCTTAGCTTTACATTTTCATTCATTTGTAACCCCAAGAGGAGTTGCCTTTTGTAACAGCAATTTACTGAGCTACGGTTTTTATAAACACCTGAGGCTTCAAGTTGCTTTTGTTTTGTCGGGGTTTTTTTCTATGTCTGGTCAGAGTAACACTCAAAATAAATACCAGATGAAAGAAGCACAGGTTTCCTTTTCGGCACTCTGGAAAGGTGAACTCATCCTCTGAGCCTTCCCACAGAGTTGGCTCTGAGGTGTCAGAGGGTGAGCAGTGCATCTGGCCCCATACACATGGACACAGCCCCTGTCTGGGTCCCAAGGGGCACCATGGTGAGAAGATGACCTCCACTGACCACAGCAGGACAGCTCCCACCTGTACCACCTAGTACATGTTGAGTCTTGCCTGAATCACAGCCTAGGGAATGATTAGTAGTAAGAAATCTTGGGGGTGTCAAAGGCAAAAAAAGCATGGATGGATAACAGCTGAGGGTTTGGCCCACCTCTTTTGAGCTGGATTTGAGGTGCTACGTCAGGCCTGTTCTCCCAATTTCATTCAGCTGTACCTCTGTCTTTAGGAATGCCCTAGTATCGAGATCTGCACAATGACCCTGAAGTGCCAGTGCTGCTGTGAATTTGAAAGGAGCACTGATTCGATCACTTGTCACTCACATACACTGATCATGGACCATGACAGTGGCCTGTGCCCACAGGACATACCGTGTATCCAACAGGCAGATGCTCTTCTAATCCAACATGAGCCAGCTTGTGGCAGGCATTTGGACGTCAGGGGTTGATGCAAGATGGCCAAGCCCAGATCTTAACTGATTCCAAGTCATCTGGCCCCAGATACCTGGTAATGAGTTTCTCACAGGCAAATACCAGAGAAGTGATTGATGCCAGTATAATTATTATGGAAATTCCATTGTTTCACAGAATCATGAAATCACAGAATATCTTGAGTTGTAAGGGATGCACAAGAGTCATAGAAGTCCAGCGCCTTCCTTCTCCCTGAACATTGAAAGAGGATTTTTGAAGCTAAGTTAGGGATATAGGTGACTGGCTTTGGGCATCTACCTACAGAAGGAATGAAAACTGTATCACCCTGTGCCCAACCCAGCACCACCCAAGGGCTCTTGCTCCTGAAGAAAGCAAAGACAGAGATGAAACAGTGACCATACCTCCACAGATATCAAATGTAGAATTATGGCTACTTAGGCAAAATACTCCTGTGTAGAACTCTCTCTGCCCTGAAAGAGAAGTTCTGTGGGTCAGAAAACGGAGGGTTTAGGCCATTGACAAAAGAGAGAACTGCTTTAAAAGCAAGCCAAAATACTATGATGTTAAAATATTTTTTACGATCCCTTTCCTGGCTAAAGTGCAAAAGGCAAAATTAGAATATCAGTCTAGCTATATGGAGCAACAATGCATGAAGGTTGAACCCGAAATTTCAGTAGGATGACTTCTTGACCCTCAGTTCTAGTACAACTGTTGTACTGGAAACACTGAAATATGCAGGCTCCAGTGCTGAGACGCTATGTATTAGTCTAAAACAAGTCAGGATGAGGTACTTCTGCTTCTCACCAAAACTCTTTAGAATTTTGTGCAATAAATTACATAGATCTCCATCGTGTCACCTTTTCCAGACAGTAGCTTTTTTAAAAATAACTGGCCACTTTCTGAACCTAATGAGCCATCAAGCCTCTGTTGCTTCCTGCAGGCAGGAGTTCCTCAGCCAAATGACACACTTCAAGAAGAGGAAGCTCCTCTGGCTTTGATGCTTGCTGGCTTCCCTTGTGGCCCCCATCCTCGTGGCAGAGGAGACAATTGACAGCTTACTTTCTCCATTATTCCTGCTTACTTTCTCCATGCAGCTCAGGGCCTTCTCAGCCCCTATTACAAACCACTACGGTTTCTTTTTCACTCTGAATGGCACTAGACTCCTAACACCTTCCTCACACCTTTGTCCCACTCCATCAAGAGACCTGAAATGGGAAGGAGGNCCAATAATCTACCGTGTATGTTTGGAAAGGGTCCAACAGGGTGGGTGTAGTTATTCCAGGGCTGTATCCACCCTACTGCCACTGACCCATGAACTTGCTTGCATGTATGACCACACTGACTGATTGCAGTGTGAACACATACCCACAGCCTACACCTAAAGCAAACAATATGAAAAGGTATGAGGAAAAATAAAGGAAAAGAGGGCTGCAAAAAATAAATGGTAAGGGCAAGGAAATCAACAGCACAAATATTGAATCAGGGATAAAATAGTTTATCCATGTATTAAAAACAGCTCCAGCGAACAAGGAAAACACTGAAAGAATACCTTCCCACCTACAGGATATGTGTTTGGTTGCAAATGTCTAAGTGAGAAAACAGAAACTTGCATGCCAGTGTCTTCGAGTAACATTTCTTTCTTCAGGGGAGGTGTAACATCTTCTCCCACCTGTCTGTGTGGGTGTATGTGTCTATATACATGGAGATGTACACGGTCTACTGACCACAGGTCACACTGAGCCATGTCACATTCCCGCCAGCCAGCACTGCAACTGAAATTGTCTCGTGGTGGGAACGGAGAAACTTCCTAGACCAAGGTTTGCAGGGAGTAGATGATCCCACACAGTGCTGGGAATCTGGCTCATGTGCTGTGCCAGAGCAGACCAAAAGCACAGCAGGTGCAAAGGTTTTGCCCTACCCCTGAATGTATCTGCCATGTGGCAGTCTCCAGGTATGGTGGGACTGACTGAGCCCAGGGATCTGTGGCTATTTGCCCTGAAAAGCAACCAAGCCAGCACACTCTCATCCACCCCTCATCACAGCATCCAGGCTACTGTCTTTCACAGTAATTCACCATGCTCCACTCCATGACCACCAGGGTTTCTAGGACTCATTTTCATGCAACACTGGCTCCTGGCAGAATCATGCTTGTGATTGCCTAACTCTGGAGTGTCCTGAAGAGAACAAGTCACTTAAAATACCTCCTATCTGGATGAGGAAACAGTCGACTGGCATCAGAAAAGTGGTATTTGTAATGCTTCATCCTTCCCTGGGGCACTGTTGATTTCTCCCTAAGTGTTGCCTTAACATACTGAAAGCAATTAGGGTCGAAACCCTGGCTGCTGTTCAGACATTGCACAGTTCAGGTCACAGTGCCAAGCAGAGCTGTCCGACTCTCACTTCTTGCTGCAAAACCAGAGATGCTCTGCTTGTGCCCAGGCAGGACCTGAGCTGCTCACACAGCTGAGCCCCAGCCCCGACTCTCACAGGCAGGATGAAACCACAGCTTGTAGTGACCTCTGAGCCAACCGAGACTGAGCAACAAGTTCAAAATGTACAAAAAGTTGTAGCATCATCTACCGTACCCCACCTACTACCACTCTTTGCAGCCCTTCCCTCTCACTCATTTCCATTGTCATGGATTTATCCCCTCAGGGTGCAGTGGAGCCTCTGTGTTGTGCAAAACCTGTGCAGGGCTAAGCAGTGTGTGCACCATCTCCCCCCAGCAAAATGGGAGAGGAAGGCCCCACCCAGGAGCTCCCCAGGCTTTAACCCAGCACCAGTGATCCCTCAGGACTTCAAGGGCATGAAGGGAGCTGCTTAGGAAATCTTGGCAATTGGTACAGCCACTCACAGACACCCTTCCTTAAACCTCAAGGGAAAATTGAAACAACTAATAACGTTATTTAACAGTCATAAACCAAAAAACTTCCTTGGAGAGTGAATAGCATGGCTGGTTGGCTGCTCCCAGGGCAAACAATCTCCTTTGTATGCCAAGTGCTGCTACTGGCCATGGGTCACTCTGGTGCTGCATGCAGCCACGGGACACAGCACCACGAGGTCCAGGCTTTCCGGTCATCCCTCTGGGCAGCCCATGCTGTGGTGCTGCAGCTGGTCAGCCCTGCCCAGCCCTGGGATCTGTCACTAACACTGCACCCACCTGGCTGCCCCCTCAGCCAGCAAAGGCTCATATTCACAATGCACCTCACTGTCGTGGAGTCCTTCTCCTTTATTTGAAAATAAAAAATTTGTTTTCAGGCTATGAATGCCCACCACGGTTTCTGTGGTTAGGGTACAAGCCCAGGTCTGCATGGTGCCTCAAGGAGGAACCTCCTTTCTGTGGCAGGGCAGGATTTAACAGGAACTGCTAAACACAGAGGCAGAAGGTCAAACCAGTTTCCAATTACAGACGGTGCTGATCATGAAATTGGCCCCTAGGTCACAGGAAATCCAACTGTCTGCCCAGATGGGATGGTCACCAACACTAGATTGAGTCACTTGAAGTTTTGTCTAGCTGAATCTTGAAAACCCCCATGGGCAGAAACTCTGCTGCCTGAATTGGCAGCTAACCTCCTAGTGACATTTTTTCCCCTGACAGCCTGTTTGAAAGTCCTAAGACAGAACCTGTGCCTGTTGCCTCGTTTAGTACTGGCCTTTCCTATGCTGCCTCTATAACTCCTTTCCAAGGCTAATTGGGTCAGCCTGAGCCTTCCTTGTGTCCAACCAGCCCACATCCCTCAGCCCCTCCTCCTAGGCCCCTGCCATCCTGGAATCCTTGAGCCAGACCAGTTTCCTACAGCCCTCTTGAATTTGGGGGTCCAGCACTGGAAAAAACACTCCAGGTAGAACCATTGACTGTGTCAGGACTCTCAGCGCACCACTGGGACAGCCTGCCCCTGCTCAACTCACAGGACTCCCCGCTCCTCCCTGCCCCTGCCCACGACCCCATTTCAGATTTTACAAGCAAGTTGCTGACCTTTGTTTCCTGGTGTGAAAGTGCCTAGAAAGAGACTTGCCTTAGAAAGGGTACTGAAAACACCCAGCCCAACAACCATCTGCCTAAAGCTACAAGGTATTGTTTTACAGTCTAAAGTACTTTGTTCCTTCCTCAGGAAGGGCAACACTTTCAGGAATGTTGTCGTCTTCAATCTTTTCCATTAAAAAGTTACGTGGTACAACACTCCACACACTTGATTTTTAGGGGCAAAGCCGTGGTTCTCCTGGGAAGGCTTTTACCACTGACCCAAGATTACCCCAGATTTTTCTCCAAGACCAAGTGTGCTGCAGGCACCACAACACTTGCTGTGGATAGAGTGCCCATCTTGTGCGACTATCCTCTGCACCTCTCATATCCCCAAAATGAAGGTTTGCTGCTGCTCTTCTGCACCCTGAACATGTCAGGATTAGTACCCATTTATTCCTAATTTCAAGGTTTTTTCTGGGCCAGACAAGGCGAGAGCCACTCTTCTGGCATGTTGTGTCACAGGACTTCCTTCTTCAAAAACACGCCACTGCTTGCAAGATCATGTAATTATGTGTGCATGAGGGACACTATTTCAATGGGATCATTTAAGGTCTCTGAAGGGTTAACAGAGGGCACTGAGCCAAATTCCTTGAAAATTTTAAATATACCAAACTCGGCAGAACAATCTACCAAACTTATTTGTCGCATCTGCTTCAAATAATTATCACCTGGGCAAACATACCATCCTTCAAGTGATTTCAGTATGTGCCATGACTTAGATACTGTACAAACTTTCCAAGTTTCAGTGACCCCTTGTCAATGACAACAGGGACATTTAAAAGTTTTACGTATATTTCCTTATCTAATCAGTCAAATTAGGGTTTAAGGTTCAGCTGAAACTATAACTTCATTTGGATTTGTTCCTTGTAAAGGTATATGAGACATTGTTTACCTTAGAATACAATACTCCTGGACCTTGTTTATACAACAGATTTCTCTAATGTTTCCCACTATTAATTCAAGTATACTTACTTGAATCTTCCTGAGTGTCACTGTGAGCCTTCCTGTTAACCATGCACCTGCTTCTTCTACGCTTTAAAAGTATGGTCATGCTTGATGATGAATAAGATGCTGAAAAACTAAGTGTTGTGTTTGAGAATGAGAGGTAGGTGCAGGAAAGACTCATTACAAGCAGCACTTGGGAGGTGAGAGAATCATGGAATGGTTTGTGTTGAAAGGCACCTTAAAGATCATCTAGTTCCAAACTCCCTTCCAGGAACAGGGACACCTTCCACTAGATCAGATTGCTCAGAGCTCCATCCAAGCTGGCCTTGAATAGCAGGGATGGGGCATCCACAGCTTCTCTGGGCAACCAGTTCTGTTCCAGTAAAGATTTCTTTCCATCTATCTAACCTGTATTTCCCTTCTTACAGTTTGTACCCATTATTCCTTGTCCTATCACTGCAGTTCCTGGTGAAGAGTCCATCTCTCGCTTCCCTGTAGGCTCCCTTCAGATACTGAAACGTTGCTATGAGGTGTCCACACAACCTTCTCCAGGCTGAACAGCCCCAATTTTCTCAGCCTGTCTTCATAGGGGAGGTGCTCAAGTCCCCTTATCAATTTTGTGGCCTCCGGGACTTGCTCTAACAGTTGCATGTTCTTCCTATGTCAAGGGTACCAGAGCTGGATGCAGCACCACAGGTGGGGTCTCTCAAGAGCAGCGTAGAGGGACAGAATCACCTCCCTCCACCTGCTGGCCATGCTCCTTTAGATGCAGCCCAGGATTTGTTTGGCTTTCTGGGCTGCCAACCCACACTGCTGGCTCATGTTGAGTTTCTGGTCAGCCACCACCCGTAAGTCCTTCTCCACAAGGCTGCCGTCAATCACGTCTCTGCCCAACTTGTAGGTGTGCCTGGGATCAAATCCATGTCTCTCCAATTTACAGACAAGGATGTCATGCAGGACAGTGTCTAATGCTTTGCACAAACCCAGGTAGACAATACCCATGGCTTTGCTCCTATTCACCAGTGCTGTGGATACAGCACTGTGTTTTTGTGAGATGTGCACACAGAGGTGTATTTTGCTGGAATTTGAATAGAAATATGTGCCCAAGACTCTTCTCTAATAATACCTCGTCTCACCTGAATAAAAGCTCCATGCACGCACTGCTGTAGTTCCCACAGAAAGGTAACCAACCCTCTGCCCTGGTGAACCAAGGTCTTGGAGTTGGCCATGATCTTCAGCCACCTTACAAGGTCCACCACATCTGAACCCCTGACTTGTCAAACACAACTCATTCGTTAGTCTCACATTGCTTTTGTGTGTGTGTGTGGTCTAAAATGTCTGTAAATAAAAAATTTCAGCCATTGAGCTTTGGACAGTTTTATTTTGGAAATACTTTTTTTTTTTTTTTTCAACTACCTTCAGCCACATTTTGGATGATCCCACATGAATGGTTTACCAGAAGTGCACTGCTTTGCCACACAGTGATTGCAGTTTTTCTTGTAGCCCTGGCCCCACCGGCAGACATGGCCAAAGTGTGTGTGTACACAAGAGGAGTGAAATTCTGCTGTAAAATGAGTCCTGCTTGGCAACCTTTTCTTCCCGTGGGAATTGGAGAAAAACATAGTTCTGTTCCCATCTTCAAGTACTTATGACAGAATTTACAGCCCTGGTTTATATTCATCCGCCTTAAAGTGTGTGTCACCAAGTAAAGTGTTGCTCACACTTTCTGCACACGAACAAACACCGCCTAAACCTTGACCTCCAACAATGACCATAATAAAGAAATGTCAGTTTTGAGATAGTCCAGGTTAAAATACTTTCCAATTGGAATTAGGAAATGGAAACATATTTATTATTTATTTATTATTTTTAAATTAGGAAATGGAACAACATCCAAATTAACCAGACAGCCTGGTCCTTCTATTGCTGTTTGCATGAAGGCAGCCATGGCTTACAGCTGGCTGAGGGTTAATAAGAAGGGCAAATAAATCAGGCTTCATTAATTTTCCATGATGTATGAAGACCTAAGGAGACCTGATGTACTTAGAAATGTGTAGTTCCTGGCTGTCATGTCTGCAGACCTATGAGGGATGCTGGGTCCATGTCAGGTCCCAGCTTCCCAGGCAACTGGATGTGTCCCACCATACCACTGCTCCCACCCAGAGAGCTCCCCAGGTGCAAAGACCCATGGTGGCAGGGAGGAAAGGCACTCAGAGCACTCTGCCCTTTCCCCCACCACATATGCAGCTCTCCTCTTCGAGGGGAAGACTTGAGAGGACACTGAGGGGAGAGGCAAAGGCTTTGCCCTTCTTGGGACATGGCTGCTAGATGTGCTAAGCTAGAATGGCAGCGAATGGAGCAAACAGCTCTTGGCCTCTTCTTGGAGACAACGACTCTTCTTTCTGATTCAAACAAGAAAAAGGCACAAACCCAACTCTAGTGGCATTTCCATTCATAAGTCTATTTTACACTTGACATGGCACAGATCTGCCAGTCATGACAGACCTGACAGGTTCTGATAAAGACACTCACAGAAATGTGTCCTTAGGTTTTCTGCACATGCCACAACCATGACTCACCTTCTGTCATTACAAGATGACAGAGACAACCTGGCAAGCCCAGAGCAAACAAATGATATCACCAGCATGATGCATACATTTACAGGCATCATTATATTTCTTAATTCGGATTCCAACTGAAGGATTTCCAAGAAAAAAAAATTGTGGCCAGGGGAATGAGGCCGATACCTTACAAATGATGATTCGTTAGACATTCACCAACGTGACACCTGAACATGGAGTAATCACTGATGCAAAATTTAGCAGATACCTAGATACCAGTGATCTGGTTGATCAAATCACATGAATGGGAATAAGCATCATCAAGGGGTGCAGAAAAAACACAGCTTGAGAAACTCCCTTTTACCAAACATTAAAGCAATTGTCAACTTGAGTGAGTGTGGAGGATGTGCTGAAAACGGACACTCCTAGTGAAAGCAGGTTGCCTGTTGTATTGCCCCAAAATTAGTTTGACCTATACAAAGCAGGAATGGTGACTGAAACCCTATTCTGGGTAAGTGTTTAAAGGAAAAAGCAGCAACCTTACAGTGAGTAACATGTCAGGAATGGGCAAGTGAAAATTCTAGATGTCAGATACAAATAGCAAATTAAAAGGTGTACGTGACTGATAGAGGAAGCAGAAGGAATTAATGAAAATTCTCCACAGCCTTACAGGTAGCAGTGGGCATAGAACCATTTCAAGAGAGAGAAAGTCAGGAACAGGAGAGAAGTAACAGCTGCCTTCACCATCTAGTTCTGACTGCTCTCCTATTTTGGGATAGGTCCTTTCATAGAAAAATACTGCACAAGCACCTTCCACAGCCACCATGTTTACTTTCAGCATTCCCCAAACTGGGAAAGCTCCACAGCCACAGGGTGTGAAGAGGAGGAGCAGCTGATAAGCCTCTGGCCCCAGTTTTCACAATACTGACTCAGAGTTGACCAGCTCCCTTCGAGGCTCCCACTGCCACCACACCACCACCAGGAAAGATGTGACCAACATGATTTTGCAAGTCAGCAGATGAGCAGTGAGCAGGGGTTAGCAGCTCCATGGCTGACGTGTTCAGAGGCCAGTGGGGACTGGGGATGCTGGCATGAGACAGGCTGGAGCGGGGCGGCATGGCCCCGTGACCCCTCCAGCAGCCATCATTCCTTCTTCTCCACCGGGACCTGTGCCAGCTGGGGTGCAGCTGTGTGCAGCAGCATGAGCCCGCAGACTGTCATGGCTAGGCCGACCCACCACAGAGGCGTCCACGTCTCCCCAAAGAGCAGTCTTCCCAGGACAGCCTGAAGGAAAAGAAACACAAAGCTCTGCTGGGCTGAGATGCCTCAAGGGCTCTTGTGCTGCCAGAGCTGTCAGGACTTCTGGGAGAGACAGCCCTGGAAAAAACCTGGTTGAGGAAACTCCTACTGGGATGACCCACAGGAATGGCTGCTGAAGGTGATGCTGGAGATGACTCCAGCACCAGCCTGGAAGCACAGCCACATTGTGGTCCCAAAGTAGGATTTGGCAAATGCTTTGCTGCCTTCCCAGCACTTCTCAGGAGCCAAATCTCCCACTGACTGGACATTTACAGTTGATTATTGCACACTACCATGAGCTGTCTGCCAGCTGGAACACAGAAACAAGGTGGACTGCTGCCAAGAGTGAAAAGCAAGAGGAAAAAACCTGCGAGTCGAAGACGCTCTTGCTGTCACTAGAGGTGAGGCATCTTTACACACAGCTAGGGTGACTCTGGCTTGTCACAAGCGAGGTGCTGCAAACGGAAAGCAAAACAAAGCAAAACTCCCAGCTCCAGCTCCCACTGGCAATTAGAAAAGTTCAGTAAACTGTGTTGCTGCTGCAAGGCATCTTCCTGGGCAGCAGCACCTTTCCTCCTGCACCATGCAAGAAAGTTCCACCACCTGTGCCATGAACAACTGTTAGAGCGGCTGAGGCCTGACACAGTCTTTTCGCATCTGCCTGTAACTCTCTTTGTGGCCAGCGATGCTGGTTGCACTTGGAGATGAGCTACAACCAGCGTGGGCATTCCCACCTTGCCATGCTCCTCAGGCTTCAGTGCCTGGGGAAGGGGTCTACTTACAGAAGAGATGAAGTTGGAGGCTGTCATTGTCACAGAGGCAGCAGCCGAGGAGGAGGAGAGTCGCAAGGCTTTTGTGAAGACTGTCCACATCACTGCATTGCACACAAACACCAGGCCAACACAGCTGAGGCGAAGCAACACTGGCAGCTGCAGGACAAAACAGAAAACCCTGTGTATTTTCACCCTCCCC
Organism: Chaetops frenatus; assembly: GCA_013400775.1. Taxonomy (NCBI): domain Eukaryota; kingdom Metazoa; phylum Chordata; class Aves; order Passeriformes; family Picathartidae; genus Chaetops; species Chaetops frenatus. Next base: position 49,718 of record VZTR01003525.1, read on the forward strand.
TCATTCAATCTCAATAATTAATGGGCACTTTGGAGCCAAACCTAATGGTGTGGGCTTTTAAAACTGAATTACAGCTGGTATTACATGAGGATGAATATATTAAATCACAGAAGGAAATGGAAATGAGGAAACAGCCCTGGACAGACTGTGAGCCTGCCACGTCCTGCTGCAAGCCCAGCCCTGGTAAACCCTGTGTGGATGGGTAAGAGGGACAACAATATCCAGCTACTACCACTCCTCTGAGGAAGAAAAGTTCTGCTGTGTTATGGCTCACCACAGGATGGGGTTTGCCTCCCAGTTTCACCCTCTGCCTGTATGACCAGGCAGTTTTATTTTCCTCAGGCAGTTATATACATATACCTCTAGTGAGTAAGCAGACTTGGGAGTAGAGATGAGAGAGGAAAACAATTCTTGGTTTCACCTAAATCCAGTGTATTTCTGGATCAGAAAGAGACCATGCTGCTGAGGTAAAAAAAAAAAAAAAAGCCTTAGGAGATCTTGTTACTGCCTGCAACCATTAGTCTGAGGGTGTAGAGGGATAGAGCCAAGGCTGTTCTCCAAGGTCCATTTGGATATGACAAGAAGCAACAAGTAAAGTTTGGAACTTTACAAGTGAAATTTTGATCTGTTATGAGGAAAAGCAAAGGTGATTACACACTTGGAACAGAGCTCATGGGCTCTCCAATCTTCTAAGTATTTAAAACTTAGCTGGAAAACGTCATGTGTAAGCAGATGTTGGACTAAAGACCTCCAGAGGTCTTGCCTGACTTGAATTATTCTGAGACTACCAGTGGTGAAGCAAAGCCAGCTCCCACCATCACAGCAACTATGCTCCCTTCAAACGTGACCCAGAACCCACGGCTTCCTGTGATCTCCTAATGCAGAACCAGGGAAATCAGCTGCAGGTGGCACATGCCCAGAAGGAAGGTTTATCAGAGAAAGGTCAAGTTCCTCTGTGCCCAGGGCAGTGGAGTGGTCATCGCAATGGTACGCAGACAGAGAGATAGGAGCATCCCCATGTGTTCCCCACAAGGAAGGAGGGAGAGAAATTCCTTCCCTGCTAAGGCCTCAGCTGAGCCACACCTGTGAGTCAAGGATTACTGTTCTGATTGCTTTTCTAAGCAAAGATTAATTTCAGTGTACATTTCAGATAATCCAGAATCACTCCTGAAGTGGCAGAAGTAATTTTAGATGAAGATTGGCAGGGGAGCAGAGAAAGCAAAGAAAAACTTTTGTTCAAGTGCAATGACCCTTCCTGGTCAGGTTGCTCTCAGGCTGGGCCACCACAACACATCCTTCTGGTCAGGAAATCCATCCTGTGGAATATCCTGCTACCCTGCATCATCAGCTCTTAGAAGTGTCAATACACTTTTTGCTGCTGTTTCACACACTGCTCTTATACCTATTTTGGGATTTCTGTAGCTCTTCCTCCAACACAAAACCCCTTGAATCTCTGTCCCTTGGTGGCTGCTCTGCAGAAATGCCTTTGTCACGTGTGTGCACTGAAACATTTATTCATCTACAGTCCCGTGCAATTTAACTTACTAGGAAGAATATGGCATTTACACAAAACTTGGCTAGTTTTACAGCTAAGCTGACTAATTCAATTAATAACTGTCACCTAGAACAGACCTGAAAACTGAAAGAAAACTATCTGCCCAGAAAAAAGAAACAGTCACAGAATCACAGCATGGTTGAGGTTGAAAGGGACTTCTGGGGTTCATCTGGTCCAACCTCATCACTCCAGCAGATTGCCCAGGTCTATGTCCGGACAGTATTTGAGTATTTCTAAGGATGGAGACTCTACCACATCTCTGGACAACCTGGGCTGCTGCCTGGCCACCCTCACAGTGACAAAGTGTTTCTGGATGTTCAGAGGGAACCGCCTGTGTTTCAGCATGTGCCCATTGCCTCTGGTCTTGTTACTGGGCACCACTGGAATGAGCCTGGCTTCATCTTTTGTGTGCCCTCCCTGCAGGTATTTCTATACATTGATAAGATCCCCCTGAACCTTCTCTTCTCCAGGATACACAGCCCCAGCTCTCTCAGCCTCTCCTTACAAGAGATGCTCTGGTCCCTTCCTCATCTTTACAACCCTTTTCTGGACTCTCCAGTAGCTCTATCTCTTTTCTGCAGTGGAGAGCTCAGAACTGGACCCACAACTCCAGGTGTGGCCTCATAAGGGTTGAGTAGAGGGGAAGGATCATCATCCTTGACCTTCTGGCAACACTCCAGATCCACTGACATGACACTTTGTCATAGCACTTAAAAAAAGAGAAACAAACAAAAAACTCCACTCGCCCTAAACAAATGGGCAATATTTAAATAAATTTCAAAACAGCAAAATACTCAGAAAAGATGCTGTCAGCATTTTCAGTAATTCCATGCTCTGCTATTCTGTCAGTACAGAGCACAATTTGGGTATTTTTGGGGTGGGAGGGATTTTTGTTTTTTTAATTCTCTTTTCTACCATCCTTTCTGAGATGTCAGATAGGATCAACAGGATTGGCAGGTACTGAGTTTTAGCCTTTTTTTAACCCTAATAGTCACACAGGTCAATTTCCTTTTTTTTCCCCTAGTGCAAGTGTAGATTTGTTTCAGAGCCCTTGTGGGTTCCCTTTTGGACTTCAAATCCAAATGTACATTTGCCATGTGGGCAACAACCTATACCTAAATGAATCCCCCCAAAATGCTTTTAGGATACACTCAGGCTGCCTTCCTCCTCTCCACACTCACACACAACCTCGTGCCCATCTCCACCTCTGCCGTGGCTGTGCCAGAGGTCACTCCTGAAGTGACCGTCTCTGAGCTGAAGGGCCAGCAGTCCCCTGTAACCTCAGGCACACGGAGGTTTGTGAAACCGAAGCACAGCGGAAATTAAGGGCCCCACCTCTCTGCTCTGGTCAGGGCAGAGCAAAGACAGAATAAAAGGGAGAAGGGCGCTGCTATCAGCAAAACAGTGGGCTAAGAATAAGCGTTTGATGCTCAGTCATACCAACATCCTGCTTTAAAGCAACACTGACGTAGAAACACTGCAAATGGGCTCCCAGAGCTGGGCTTGGTTAGGGGCATTCCCGCACCACGCTCATTCTCTTCACGCCCGGCAGCCTCGCTGAGCTCTCCCCGCTGTTTACGTCAGCACAGCGTACTAGTCAGCCCGGCAAGGCCGGGCTCCCCCCAGGGGTGAGTCACGGCTCCGCTCCCCGAGACCGCCCCCCTCTCCCTGCAAATCCAGGGCAGCCCGTGGGAGCGCCGGAGGAAGAACCAGCGCGCTCCTTCCCCTGCACCGCCGCGATCAGCAGCGCAAGCCCTGGCGCCGAGTCCCGCCTGCCTCCTTCCTTACCGGGCCGCCGGCCGCCTCCCCGCCCGCGCCCAGCGCCACCTTCGCCGCAGCGGCCGCCGTCGTCCCCAGGCCG
>VZTR01003525.1:53159-68117 GCA_013400775.1 Chaetops frenatus
TTTATTTAAACAAACAAGAAAGCACGGAGCAGGAGAACAACGCAGCTCTAGCCACACACAACACAGAAAAAGGGCAGAAACCTCTGCCTACATGGAAATAGTCCCGACACAGACAGGAAAGGAACACTCGTAAATCTAGAACGTGGCAGTCCCAAATAAAAGTACCCTTGAGGAATCCATCGTGGTCTGAGTGCCCCCCTCATCCGTGGTAGTTCTGACCTCGACTCATACCCCAGCACCTCTCCCCTTTAAGGTCAGCTTACTATTTCTGGACTTCACATCACATCTCAAGTGGGAACAAATCTGCAGGCTTAGGTAACTTGAAAATTCGTAGATAAGCTGGGGGAAATTCTTCTTGTCAGCCAAGTAATGTACAAAGTTATTAGGTATATCCTGCCCTTTACCAGACACATCTTTCCTATTTTTTCCCTTTTACACCAGTACTTGTGGTCAAAACTAGTATTGTACCAATCAACTAGAAAACAGAACAATAAGATCCAGTTGCAGTAAAAAAAAAAAAAAGCTAGTTTGATATTGCTACAGAAATCAATATTTTGTGTTCCACTAAAAAAACATTTCAGTTATTTGCAATAAATCATGAGATTAAATGAATTTATGCTGTACTCCTAAAACATTCCGCATATTTTCACATCTTCTTTCCTAACATTTTTCACTTATTTGATAAGAAAATGGTTGCAAAATACTTAGAATTTCCTATGGTGCTAGTATAGAGTTCTATTTTAACAGAAAAAAGGTTTGAAAAACATTTTATTTTCAAATTAAGAAAGAAGAGAAACAAAAAATATATTATAGCACTATTTACAAACCTGTTACTAAATTCACATTTACGCTTTATTGAACCAAGTTCAATATGTAAATTGTTTTTAAGAAACCCAGAAAAATCATCCTGTGTTTGAATTTAACTAAAGAAACAATCATAAAGAAATTGTGCTTTTTCAATTTGGCTCTGGTGGAAAATGTAGCATTTCAGAAGAGGCAAGAACCTGAATAAAAGCACAAAAGGAGACAAAAATCCAGGTGTGTTCCCAGTGAGAAAGCTTTTCCTTGGCAAGGTACAGAAGTTTCAAGGAAGTATCTACCAGCACTTATACAAAATCCAGTTTTGAAATAGAAAAATTATGAAAAGATGTTACAATGTCATTGAAAGCTGCCCACAGAGCTGGAATAACAATCTTCCCTTAGAGTTATTACCAGCAAAAAAAATCTGCAAACTAAAATACTTGATTATTTCAGAACCACACCAAAAGTCAAGTTTGAGTACTGACTTTTGCTTATTCTGTACACCTTAAAAATATGGCTCTGCAGTTTAATTCGGTCACTACAGCTGATCATAATGTCTACAGATGTCACATTTTTTTGATTCTTTCAAAAAAGCATTTTCAACTCGTAGTTTTTCAGTCTCCTGTAAAACAGAGAAAAGACATGGGTATATTAAGGAAATTATCCTCACATTTTTTTATGTATTTTTACACAAGCAATATCTAGAGTTGTTCAAGTGTTTTATACACTATACACTCAAGGAAATAAAAAGGAGATCCTTGTCTGGGGCCCATGAGGAGACAGACCAGCCATGATATAATCAGCTGCACAAAATAAGGTATCTCTGTTCCTCGCCAAAAGAAGAGCAGGAATTTTAATTTTCATTCTCAAACCTTAGCTCTTTCCTATGTCAAGCCATTACTTCATCTGTAATTTACTCTTCAGCTTACCTCTGTAAGTTTAGCATTATCTTTCTTCAGTTTCACAAGATACTGAATCTTCTGGTTTAGGTTTTGATGACCAAGTAGTTTCCCATTCTCCTCAGCAAGCGAGTCAACTTGCTTCCTCAGCACTTCTATTTCCTGTAATAATAAATACATTGTGTACCTCTTAGCAGTAGCCTCTCTTCCTCTTTTCAGAGGCAATAGCCTGTTAGAGCTATTAACATACTAACATTTCAGTTTGTTGTAACACATGATGCAAGAGTTGGTTCATTCAGGAAATACATTTTTGTCTTCTGTCTCCTTACCTACTATGTTAGATCCCAACGAAGGGCTAAAAAAGAGTACAATTTGATTTTTACTACTACAAACTGCAACACTGATTTCTGTACCCAGATTTTCACTAGTGCAGAGATCAACATTACAAATACAACTAAACTCCTAAACAAAACAGTTGTAACTCTGTTAAATCAGATTCCACTGTGAAGATAACAAAAAATTATGTATATGTAACCTTTTCAATCCTGTCTCTTTCTTCATATGCTTCCTCTAGTTTTGATCTAATTTCTTCTTTCTCATTAAATGCTTTGAGCTCCAAAGTCCTTGTTCGTTCCATCTCTAGAGTCATTTCATGACAGGTATTCTCTTGGATTCTAAGGATATTTTTTGTCTCTTCTAATCTGCCAATATAAAAGAATCATAAAACATTAAAAACTGACATAACTGAATTACTGTAAATGAATTACAACTGAATTACTGAGTCAGTCTTGGACATGGAGGGAGGCTCCTTTAAAAGCATTATTTTGAGATATTGTATTTCCCTTAGAATTTAGTGCCAAGGAAAGGAAAAATTCCATTCTACTTCACAGTTCTTGTGGTTTGATACTATCAATTAGGCAGTGTTTTGGAGCTGCTCTTCTCTTTGGGAACTGTGCTGTTCGCAATCCAGGATATACAACTCCACTCACGATGGAAAACAGTAGCTTCAGCTACAAGAACACTTTGAATTAATTCACCTAAGGAATGTAAATTGTGCATGCCAACTATCTTCCGCCTTAAAAGAAATTACTTACATAGAAAGCATTCCATCAAATGTAAATAAAACACATGTTAGGAGATTCAGCCACTATGAATCCTGAAGCAATACAAATTAGGAAAAGAACAGCAGCACCAACGTTTTCAAACTAATTTTTATCAACTAATTCAGTATTTTCTTTGTTCGCTATTATCCATCCAAGGTATAAAACGCTTGTATTTTGAGGACTACTTGCCCAATAGTGCAAACACAATTTAGAAATCCTCTAATAAAAAATTTTTCACTTTTCAAGCTGAACCACAAAAATTTAAACAAACAGCACAAAACCCAAATAATTACATTATGTTCAAAATTATAAAACATTTACAACATTAATAAAGAAATGAACAGTATTTTAATTTAATTTAAAAAGGAACATGATTAGCATTCACTGCATATAAATAACTTTAAACATTTAAAAACAACCTATTCAATTTAAGTTTTTATGGTTCTACCCATTGTCCTGATATAATGCTATGTAGTAATAGGTGCTACTACCACCTACTGATGAAAAAGAGTAATAACTCAAGGTATCTTGCAGAAGTATAAACACTTCCAAATTATGTCTTTTATCATTCCAGATCTTGGACTTCTATTGCTTAAATATATATATATTTTTTTGTCATTAATTAGTTTAATACTAGTTTCCAGTTCAAGGAACAATAGTTACACTTACTCTGCTTTGATTTTCAGCATTTCTTCCACTGCTTTATTCTGTAAAAGTTCAAAAGCATTAGAGGCAGTCTTAATGTTTAATATACACACACATATATATATGTTTAAAAATACTTGTCATTCCAGATCATCCTACTACCTAGTAATTCACATCTCTAATACTCACTATAATTTCATCTCTTTGCTGTAGGCACTTATTTCCCATTTCATGCCAGCACAGCTGACCCAGGGCAGTGTCTCTCTGCCCACTCACACATAGCAGAACTCTAACAGGGGGTTCTTCTGTCTGGGACATCCATGGTAACCTCTGCTGTGACATTAACTTCCCTTTGACAGAGCCCTGACATTAGCAAGTGACACAATCTTCACTTTCCAACTCTGGGGATGAGTCAAATTTAGCAATCTGAATCTTTTTTTGCTAATTGTGCAACCTGACACCCAGTTCACTGGTGTTAGGCCAAGATAGAAACCCTAAGAGCTAAGTGTCAGGCTGTGCCTGTTAGGATTCACTAGAAACTGGTGTTTGTTTTGCTGCCATGAAAACAAAAAAATCAAATCAACAACAAAAAAAATCACACTAATACTTCATAGCAGGTCAACAGCAACTGACATGAGAAGGATAATATACCTTGGCAAGTCGCTCTTCAGCAATCTCTTCCTCTTTCTCTTTGAGGTACTGAACATCAGGATATTTCTGATCACTAGGACATTCAAGAATGAGAAAAAAAGTTTCTCTCAAACAGAGGAAACTAGTTGTAAAAACATATTATCCAGATTAAACCAGTACATGCATGCAGTTGTTTTCACACCTGTTCATATTCAAAATAATGAGCATCATGAAACAACTCTGGAAGGGTTTAAACTTCTATACACATTTTCTTTCCTCAGAGTACAGCAAAATGGATATTTTAATAGAAACAATTACAAATGTAGTAATTATGCAACTGTTTGTTAGACAGCTGTGCTAGTTTTGGCTGGGGTAGAATTAATCATCTTCACAGCAGCCATTACAAGCCTGTGTTTTGGATTGGTGCTGAACACAGAGTTGATAACATAGAGATGTATTTGTTGTTGCTAAGCAGGGCTCAAAGAGCCAAGGCCTTTTCTGCTTTCCATACTGCCACTCTGGCCAGGACATTTGGGGTGCCTGGGAGGTAGGGAGGAGACACAGCCAGGACAGGTGACCCAGACTGACCAAAGGCATATTCTAGACCATATGGCATCATGCTCAGTGTATAATAATGTGAGGGGGAAAAGGAGGAATGGGGGGCATTTGGAGTGATGGTGTCTGTCTGCCCTAGTAGCCAATGTGTGTGATGGGGCCATGCTCTCCTGAAGATGGCTGAACACAGGCCTGCCTACAGGAAGCAGTGAATTTTTTTTTGCTCTGCTTGTGTGTGCTTGTGACTTTTGCTTTCCCTATTAAACTGCCTTTATCTCAACCCACAAATTTTCTGGGTTTTGCTCTTCTGATTCTCTCCCTGATTCCACTGGTGGGGAGTGAGTGAGTGGCTGCATGGGGCTTGGCTGATGGCTGGGGTTAAACCACGAGCAGCTTTGGGATGGAGGTACATGTTTTATTAGTTCACAGTGTGTATGGAGACTGCAGAAAGACTTCCTACAACATCATTGCTCAGTGGTCTTGCCAAGTTAAGAAGGCAAAAGCTTCTTGTATTCAAAAGACTTCACTAATTTTTACTTCGTTAGTTTTTAATCAACATGACATTGGATGGAAATTAGAAAACATATACAATTAAAATAACTCATGAAACAACTTCATCCTTGTAGTGTGCCATAGGGGAAAAACTTAATTGGTTAAGTGTTTTATAATTGCATCAAATGACAATAAACCCAACATTTTCAGTAACTTTAAATCTTGTGAACAGATCAGGTAGGTTACTGAACAATGATGCTGTTTCTAAGGCTTTCTGCTTAGTTTGCAACAGACATTTGAAAATGTGTTGTGAATTGAACTGGAAATCACAGGAAAATAAAAATGGTTACATTTGCCATGGAACACTACTTCTGTGGCTTTGTTTTTCACTGTTTGTGTAGGTTTTCTAGACCAAACTTTTCCATACAAAACCATTACATTTATGTTACTTTCTATGATTCCTGACTTGGTACTTTGGAATATAATTTGCACTAAGAATTTCCTGCTCCTTTTAGTTGATAGGAGTTGTTTGAATAGAACAAAGGCTAATTATATACTGGAGGCTTTAAAAGTTCATTTATGTTTATATTAAAACTTGTGTTGCATTCATTTGGACAGTGCCTATCTACTGCATCCATAACCACACAAGTGACATGGCAATATATAATACCCAGGAATGACTATGCACATAATGATTTTACTTTCTGTTTCCATTCCCTTTATAAAACTTTGTTGTATCTAAGAACTTGTGATTTAAGGGCCATAAAGCCAGTAAACAATTTTCATAGAGAAGTTTTGAGTGAATTTCTAAATATACAAAAACCTAAGACTGTATTTTGAATAAAACCTGTAAATTTTATCTTAATTATTTCATATTAAGAGAGATATTTGTGTTTTATTTTACCTTACCTGTTCTTGCTTGGTCTCTGGGCTTCTACAAGGCTCTGTAAACTCCTGTTGTTCTCTAACAATATCTGCATTTCCAGACGCAAGTTCTCCAACTCACTTAATTGTTCCTAAGCAAGTGAAATTTGAAACATTTTATTTGAAGACCAAATTGCAATTCTTGTTTTCATTTCCACTTGAACATGTTTTTGAGTAAAATAGAAGACAAAAAATTATTTATCAGAAAACAAGCATGGTTCTCCGGCAAATATCTGCATCACCCTTCAAACTTTATTGAGAATAGATTAGAACTGCTTCAGCAGCAAAAAGATGTTACCATTTGACATTCATGAATGCAAACCAGCAGAGTCCTTGGTAAAATGAGATTTATAGACATCTCAAGCAAGCTGTCACCACTTGTTCCCAGCCTAGGTAAAAGGAAAACCAAAAAAACTGCCTTCCTGCTTTAATGGACACACTACTAAGCAGAGCTCATTAAAAAAACTGATCTCTGCAGTCTGTCTCATTTTAACCTTACAAATGGCCAGGAGAGATTTAACTAATAGTACCTTTAGCCTTAGAATTTCATCATTTTTTGCTCTTCGTTCTTCATTCAGTTCATGCACAAGGTGCTCCAGATTTATTGCAGAGGCCCTTCGATCAGCTATTTCTTGCTCATGAGTTTCCAAAAGCTTGGCCAAGTTCACATCAAAATTAGGAGGAGTTTTTGGACACTGGCAAGTCAAAAAAACCAAACCATACAAACTTAATAAAGGACTGTTTCCTCTATGTGTTGATTACATGTTTTAATACTTCATTGGAGACAAATTAATAAATTCCTGGCAGAAATATCATCAATAATTACAAACTATGTGAAAATGTTTCTCTCAAATGCCATACCTGAGGAAATGTTACTGAAGATGAGTCCACAAAGCAATCTATTTGCTTCATTTTCTGTTCATATTCATTCTTCCTGTTCTCCAGTTCCTGCGTCATTTTTTCCAGCTATTAGAAACACAGTAAAAATTAAACTAGTTCATAATATACACAAAGTAGGAAACAAAACAGCACTCAGATCTCTATTTTGAGCAAGCTTAAGTACACCACAAGTTATTTTAGATTAACAAAGACTTCACTTTTGTAACTCTTCTATATTTAATCAATCACTGTTAAACTTCCAATAGTTGTATGCCACAAGCATTTTTTAAAGCATCTATACATCTAACTACTGTATAGTTCATCTGAATTTTGTTCTTGTTCGTATTTGATTTTCTTGCCTTGCTAACGCAATCTGCTTTTCAAAGGGTGTGCTATCACAGAAGAAAAAACTATTATGAACTTGGTTGGCAAAGATTACTGATCAAAACATGATTTGATACAAAGATTTTAGTGGTATAGATTTGATCAGTTTCCCCAAGAGAAGAAAATATGCTAACTTTGCAAAAGAACTCCTCTTTCCAAAAAAAAACTTATTAGAGTCTTTGCCAACACAAATATTTTACTTAGCACTATCATAGTTGTGACAACTAGAGCTAAAATTAGAACAAAGATTTAACATAGCCATTTAGTCTGCAGAAGCTCCAAACCACTGCATAATTTATAGAGCTTAACAGTTATCTCTATTGCATAATGATACCATTTGTGGATAAATGTTAAGCAGAGGAAAAAGTAATCCCCTGGGTTACACTGCTGATAACCTGAGGTAGCTCTCTTCTTATAGGTACTGATAATTTTTCTCTGCTATCAGAGTAAACATTTTTGTGATCTCTAGACAACATTTCCAAAACAATGAAAGTTACCTAATCTTTGTTCAGAAGTTTTTGAACCACTACTACTTTCCTTATACAAGAAGGAACATTTCTCTTCACCAAGAGTACCATGTACAAGATAATCTAAAATGACAAGTGAAACCTTTTTCAGAAGCTACAATTAACCACAGCTCTATCTCAATGAGCTAATTGTGAAAATTTTTTGGTTTTACCTGTTCCCTGAGTTCCTGGATCACAGCTTCTTTCTTTGCTATGTCTTCCTGTGCACACTGGAGCAATGCATCGTGTTTCTTAGAGGCCTCTGTCAGACTTACCAGCTGATCAGCGGTATGACGGAGTTCTTCACACAGAAGGTCCCTCTATTTTAAGTCATTGGATGAGTAAAAAAAGAAATGTTAAAGTTACTGCTCCAAGTCAGTTGTTTCAAGATGTTTTGCCATTGGTGCCAAGATTGCTAACAGCTACAAGTACCTCCCTTTTCCTTCTACTTTTTCATAATGAATTGTAGCAAGGATTCATCTATAAATTTCTTATATTAGCATATAAGGATTTTTATATCCTCGGTCTTGGTTATAGAACAAAAATGAGAACCTTCCCATAGTATTGTGACAGTTAAGATTCTTGTGGAAGATCTTTGGAATTAAGCACTATTTTAAAATATAATATGTACTTAAAAAGATACACGGTTCTGTAAATAAGAAACCAGATATAATGTATAGATTTTAATCCATGCTGAAGTGATTTTTGAGTGCACTGATATTCTGTACATACCTTCGGATTTATTCTAGGATCTATGCTCCCACCCTATCTGATGGGGCATCATACCTAAATAAGGTGTGCTAACACATAAAGAGAAACTTCAGTATTTTAAATGCCATCTCAGATTAGTTCTTCTTGTCCAGTTAAGAAAGCATGAAGAAATTAGTAACTGAAGTGTAAAGTAAAGGAGAAACACTACAATTTTATCAGGAGCCAGATATACCCAAGGGTAACATTGAAACAGGAACTGGCACTTAAGTTAAAAAAAAAGCCAAAACCCTCAAAGTGATCCATTTGCCAGACAACTCAGCTTTGGGTTTCAGAATGTCACTTTTAGATATGATTATTAATGAACATAGTATATTTATTTTTAAACAGATTTCCATTATGTTTAATGTCCTTTGAGAAACACACACCTCCCTGGAAGATTTTATTGGTGCTATATGATTCGACTAGCAAATCTAATCACAGATGATCTTGCAGAAACTACATGTAAGGAGGTGCTAGTGCTTTTGACCGATGGACATGTTCAACAAAATAATGGTGACACCAGTAATAGAAAAGACAGAGTTAAAGAAAGATACAATATTAAAAAGAAAAAACACAGCTGAACCAAAAGTGCGCCCTAGATCTGTTTCCAGCAGGTGGAGCTTTTAGTTAAAATTACAAGTAAAGAAAAGCTATTACTGAATATAGTGCAGTGGGGGAAGACAGAGTGTACAACATATATTCTTCTACCTATTTTAATTTCTCAGCTGCATAATCTAAAGCTGCCATTAAATTCAGCTGATGATTCCTTAGTGGCCTTAACAAAATTAAACCAGGCTCTTAACATAGGCTCTTATGAAGTAGCTCATAAAATATTTATGTCAAGTAACGTGATAATTTAACAGAATTTGTCAGGTATCTCATGAAAAATTCTTTTAAGAGCAGCTTAACTAGCTATAGTTTGAACTAAAATGAGGTTAGGTTTTACATGAGCATTTTAAGCAAAACCACATCCAATTGGTTTGGTTGAACAAATAGTCATAATACACCAACATTAATGTTTTTACCTCAATGTTATCAGCTATTTCTCTTCCTTCCAAGGCTTCCTTCAATTCTTCAATCTTCTTCTCCTGATCTTCTATGATTCTCTTGCTTTCTTCTTTTGCAGCCAGAACAATATTATATTTGTACTACAAAAAGCATTAAATTAAATTTAAAAATATTTTAGAAAAACCTGTTATCAGGTAAAGTTGGCAAACAGAAGACAAATGTACACCAGAAATCTTATGATGACAACTACATTTAGAAATCAGTGTCAATGACTAAAACCAGAATGATATATTTTACTTGCTAAATTATACAAGCTGTTTACAGAGATTAGTTGTCAGAATGATACAAAGACTATTAACATGGATTAGCCAGCACAATACATATTACCCACTAAAATCATTAAAGAAAGAGATAGCCATATTTAGAAATGTGTCTCAGCAACATTTTTCTATAGAACCTTTTGAATTCATAGTTCATACATAATATATTATCTAAAGCAAAATAAACTGTTGGTTGCTTAATCAGTTTGCAAATCAGACCTATTTTATAAAGCAGAGGCATCATATTTATTCATAGTTATTCAAATACACAGTTTTAGTTCTTTATACTTTTTTTCAGATGTAGAACATAGTAATACCAACAACATAAAAAATTCACTCCATCAAAAATGAGTTTTAAATTCAGCTTCAATTGTTGAGGTCTTAAATTGCTAATTTCTGAGAAAATCTAAATGTGACTGTCAGCTAAGTGGAGTTTACACAATGTGAATAGGTCCCTTTAGAGACATGGCTTTTTACCCACCACATGGAGAGGGTTCAGTTTTTGAGACAGCCTTAGGCATAAAATGTTCAGAAGATTTCAACATGTCAAAACAAAGAAGTTTCCTTCTAAAACACTACAGCAAGTTATACTGTTTGAGACCCATGGTAAGACATGTCATTGCCTCCCATTTCTAAAGAACGATACCATGTCCTTCAAAATGACAGAACATACGTTTATATCCTGGAGCTCTCTCGTCAGCCCATCTATGGACTCAGTTTTATGATTAATTGAAGACCTCAGCTCGTGGATCTGTCTCATCAAGTCAGTTACAACTTCCTGCAACATAAAAAAAAGTTAATCCTGTTAAAATAGATATAAAATCCATATAATGTATTACTAGACTTTATTTGGTATATAATTTGTCAATCTGAAATGTCAATCAATCAGGTCCTCAAGTTGTACATGTAAAGAATAAGGAGAAAATTTGTTGCTAAATCATTTTCTTTTGTTTTATGCACTTAGAAGCTTAGAGTCTAAATAGTCTGCAGTGTTCATTAGAAGATTTAGTCTTAGGCTGTAATAGGTTATTAATAGAGGAACAGAACTACTATAATTTAAGGGTACATTTTTTTGTAAAGGAAAAAGGCTCATTCAAGAAACACCACAGCACTGACAATACGAGATGATTCTGACCTTATGCATGTCAGATTTTTGGGTTTAGGATGGAAAATGCAATACCTACCATTGCATCATGCTGGCTACTAAACACATCATGTGATTTCTTTTACCTGTTTTACAGACAGTGTATCTACTTGCACTAGGGGAGCTCTGGCAATTTAAATTTTCATACTGCAACAGTCTTTACATAAAGAAGTGGTTTGTTTTTATTAATAAAGATAATATGACACAGTCACATTCTTACAACACCTTTCTTACCTTTTCCATCTGCTCATAACAACATAGCCCTGACTGGAAGGCTCTGTTGATCATCTGGTGAATTATGCATTGTTTAGGAATTGAATGTTTTGTCCAGTAGACAGCTTTATCTTCAATTTTTTTGTTTAACCTTCAGTTAACTTGTGTTTTCTCTGACTGCATACNCCTAAAAGCACAAAATTACTAAGCTGCACAGGAAGGCTCTGGTCTTTCATCTCTCCTACAGAACATAGTTACCCACAAGACTGTGCATCAGTAACAGAATTAAGTCCAAACCTTATCTGTATCGTTTGTCTTCTTCAAAGAAGCAATAGTCTCTTCAGCAGCAGCCAGCTCCTGTTCCAATGTCCTCAGTTTTGCTTCCTAGGGGAAATAATATTTATGAAGGAGAGTCTTCACTACCTTTGAAGTGTATTTTATAAGCACCAAGTAATGGAAAAAAAAAAAGGAAGTAAGTTGTTAACCTTTCCCAAAAAATTAACTGGTAGCTTAACAAAACAATCTGTAGCCTGAACACTCTACCTTTATTTTGCTGGCAATAAATCTAGCAGTCAGTACACCAATAAAATTATTAATGCCCAAGAAAAGCCATGAACACACAATTCACATATTCAAATCTCCTGCTGTACCTGCTGCTCACACCATGTGACTGTTTCTGAAAATGGTTTCTCCACCTGTGTTTTTTCAAGTACTTTCAAGAGCTCCCTGGTGAAAAAAAAGCACATTTCTACTGAGAAATATAATCAAAAAATAAGAGAACTTTAATAAGAACAAAGTCATAGGAGTTTATTCTATTTGCACTTGTTTTTTTAAAGAGTTTTTCAGTTATCACATTCTCAGTGCTATACAAAAGAAGAATAGTTTAGTTACTAGCCTTACATTGCTATAAGTGGAAGAACTTTATCTTTGACATGAAAAACTATACTTACAATGAAATTACATTAAAACGAAGTGCTTTTCCGATTTGGATAAAATAAAAATACCATCTGGGGAAAAACACCTCTACAAATGGGATCCCCATCTGAATACAACATATAGCACCAATGATGTCAGGTGAAAATAAACCCCGCTGCTAATTAAAACTTACTTTGAATTGTTTTCTTTGTCTTCCTGTAATTGTAATGTTAGTTTTTCATTATGCTCTTTTTCTGTTTTCAGAAGTTGCAAAAGGTTCTAGAATATCAAAATATATCCTGTTTACTATAAGAAGTTACAATATAAGGTCTCTAGAACAATCTAAAACAAAATAAAAATCTAAACAAATCCTTAAGATTAATGAAAAAAAAACAACTACCCCACAAAACCTTAATTGGAAACTGGAAGATCTTTAGTTTGTCCTGACGACATTCAAAAGTAAACTCTTATTTACATTAAGTAATCAGATCTTTTCACCTGCCATTAATAATAATTTCATATAGCTATGATGTTCCTCAATATCCAAGGCTGTGCAGGGAAAAATTCGAATTTTCAATTTTAGATTAAATTGGGGACATTTTAAAATTTTGTAGTTGTTCAAAATATTGAAATATATGAAATTTAAACCAATGATATTCAATCTGTCAGCATTCGTTTAAACCCCGATAAGGAAAATTTATATCAAATATGCCAAGCAGGCACTGCGTACCCTGCAGAAACATGGGCCAAATCATTTGCAAAAGCCCTTGAGCAACCTTGCTGCTGTTTTGCAGTCACTGCAGTCTGACAGGCTTTCAAGGACAGCATCAACTAAATTGCAGGACAGTGATCCACCACAAGCCATAGATCATTTTAACAAGATCACATCCACTATGAAAATTTTTAAGAAACATATTTGTAAAGATAATTAGGCTAGCTTTGGCTAGCTCTGAGATAAAAGGTCATCTCAGCATTTCAATGTCAGGATTCTTTTCCAAAGAAGCTTCTTGTTCCTTTACTAATGAACCCATCTCCCTCAAAATTTCCAGAGCAATTTCTTCAGCCTAAAATCTTATTATTCATGATGCTATTTCGGTATTTCTGATAGGCCGTGGCTGCAAAAATCTTACACTAAGTTTGGAAAAAGAATTTGGATATATCTTCCAAATGAAATCACCAAGAAACCTATTACTGCTGTGAAATGTTATCAGTGATACAATAATGGGAATTAAACAATCTGGGTTCTGTATAACCAAGTCTTTTAAAATCCTTGACTGTCTTACACAAAGCTCATTTTTCATTGCTTCTGCTTCTTGCTTCCTGTCCTCAAGCTGCTGTTTCAGCTGGTCCGTCTCAAACTTGGCTACCTCCTGCAAATTGTCATAGTCATCCTGCAGGCTTGCCTTTTCTTCAAGAATCTTTTCATGTTCTAGCCTTTATAAAAAAACCCAAAACAAATACTCTAGTAAGGGTTCGTGTCCTTATAAAAATATTCCAATCAACTGTATTTTAAATATTCAAATAATATAGAGAGTACAGTTATTACAGAAAGAAGTGACTGACATAAATGTTGACTCTTTTTTTAAAAAACAAAGACACCAAATTTGTGAAGTGCATGGGAAACTGAAGTGGCATTGGCAGAGAAGGCAGATCTTTTTCTGATCTCTAGAAGTAATTTACTTCTTACAAAATGCTACTGAAATTTTAGTCCCTGTGTCCTGATAATGGAGTTCATCATTTAAAAAAATTTTGTTTTTAGCCAGCTGTTGCACAAAAAAAGACTCTGCTAGAAGGATCCTCAGTATCTAGATCTGCTTAGTTGATATTTAGGTTATTTATCCCATATAAAATCTTTATATATTCTGGACCAGTTTGGGTTAGTCCCCTCTAAATTGTGGCACTGAAAATTCATTTAATTTAATTTTTTACAAAAGTGAAAAACAAAGAGGATTAAAAGAGCTGCTACACAAGTGTTAGGAATCATGTTACTAAAGGAGGAATACTGTCCAAACAGTATTTCTGCTAACACAGAATGCAACAGTGAAACCATAGCATTTAATTTCAGTTCCAGTGCCTCGCTCAAAAAATTACTTCAGCTAAGACATGACCTGCTGCAGTGCAAAATATAAAGTTTTCCAGGAATAAAAACCACACCCAAAACCTAAAACCAAAGCACAACAAAACAAACTAAACGAAAATAACTAAATAACTAAAAACTAAAAGTAACTAAAAACGAAAATAACTAAATAACTAAATCACGTCATTAATTAAAAACCATACTGATTTTCATCTCCTGATAATAATGACAATTATTGCAGACAAGGCACTAAGCTTTTCTGGCCTTTATAGATACCATCAAAAATAACTGAAGTTTGACTTTCTGCTTGTCTTTTTAGAGCAGCATCATTCTGTCACCTGCTTCATGCGACCAGGCTGACAAACTGTCCACTTAACTTTTGGAAAGCAGCAAGTTCATTGATATATCCTATTTAATAAGAAAATGATATAGCAAAGCAAAATTAAGGCAGCCACCTTTTGTTTTCTTTCTNCACCTTTTGTTTTCTTTCTAATAATTCCACCAAGTTGCCTGAAATAGGCATGAAAGAACTGAGAAAAAACCAACCAAACAACAAAAACCCCAAAGAACCAATGCCCCCAAAAAACAAACCAACCAGCAAAGGGCAAACACAAAACAACAACTATAAAGAAAACATGTAAAATGTAAGTTCACATACAGAAGAGGATGACTAAATCACTGGATTCATCCAAAAGGGATGACAAGGCATTGTA
>VZTR01003525.1:81184-118910 GCA_013400775.1 Chaetops frenatus
CATAGATAATACAGAACTAACCTTTAACCTTAGTCCTTCTGTGTGAGTGTCTTTCTGTCTCTCAGATCCCGCCAAGTCTACCAGGTTGAGCAGCGAAGACCGAATGTTAACAACCTCATTGTTTTTCTCCATGGATTCCACTGTGATAGTGAAAACTGCATGTGATCTGGAAGATTCTCTGTTCATTGAGGTCAATGCTACACGACGGTTTCTCCAGCCCATAGTTAATACCTAAGCATGAAAAAGACATCACAGTTTCAACTGTGTCAGACTGTACCTTACACACAGGTGATACCAGCAGCCATAGGCAGAATTCCATGCAACAGCTTGTAAAAACCTCGAGGATAAGGACTTTTTTTACTGTTTTCCAAGAGAAGTATTTTAAAAGTGAAAAAGATATAGCTACAGTCAAGCTTAGTAGCAGAACTTGTTAAAATATTCACTTCTTTTCCTGAAAAGTGCCATTGCTGTTTGAAAGCATAACATACCCCATACTGGTATATGCTAGCAGTACACAAAATTAAAAAAATAAATTTAAAGTCACACAAGTACTATGTGTATCCTTCATAGAGAAATAAACCTGACAATTCTAGAACACATGGTGCCCACTTATCAGGAAATGTAGTTTTCTTCTGCTATTTCAGAGATGTGTAGAGCAAGCATTAGGGAAAGATTACTGTAAATGACATTCAGGTATTCCAAACTCCAGAACTTCTTTAATTTCTTGCAGGTATGGGATAGTCAGGAAGAATTGCCTTAAACCAGCTTTTTTTACACTGTGTTTTGGAGTATAGAGATAGGGGGAGAAGGCATCACAGACACAAAATGAGCAAAAAAATGTGCTTTAATCCAAGAGGAATATTTACCAAATAAAATTTAAGATTAATAGTCCAGCATTAAAAACTGCCAAAAAATACCTGGTATGCTTCAGCAGCAGATGACAACACCTGTTCAACAGCACCATCAACAAAAACTCCCTTCTTGATGTGTTCTCTGAGAAAGAGTCCAGCTGAAGCAGAATCTAGCAAGTCAAATATCTGTTCATTGTAGATTTCAATAAACGAGCATTTGCAGAGAAAACTCTTTCCACTGCCAGCCTGAAAAACACAGTAATTTACACTATAAACAGATTGATTTTAAGTCTGTCATTGTACAGCAACAAGCCTCTTTTTACACGTATCTAAAGCTATTAAATTGCATATATATTCTGTATTGGATTGCATATATATTCTGCATACTATACATTTCTGATGCCCAGGTGACAACCAACATCCAGAAACCTAGATGCATTTTTAGACTCAAAATATAAGCACATTTGTGTCTGAAGAAACTGTACTATAATTTGGTAGAGTACTAGATGCAAGCATTTCTCATTAATAAATTTGATGCAAGATGGCAATAATCTTGGTAATTTAATGGCTGCACACCCAGTTTACCAACCTTAGCTAATCTTTACTGTGAGACATTACTTTCACTGCAATAATAATTATAAGATAAAGGTACCTTTTCCTTTTCCCGCTCAATTAGAAAAAATAAGTATTCAAAGCTCCGTGGAATTACACCTCTCAGACTGTGAGTGAAGTTATCAGAATCAGATGGTCCTAAAGAGATTTTTAACAAAAAAAAAAATTAATTTGTACTACTCAAGAGTAGCAGTTGGCATGAGGAATACATCTCAAGACAAAAGAAAAAATTAAGAAACCATTGAAAGATTAATCTCTCATGCACTTACCCATCATAGTAAATGTTTTTCCTGACCCAGTCTGGCCACTAACAAAAAGATACAAAAAGTGAGATTAAACTTTATTCTGCCTCTGAATTTTTCATTAATCTGCATCTTTTAAGGAGAAGTCAAAGCTTGAAACAAACAAACAAAAAATTCTCTAAACTGAAGATAAGGAGATAGAAGCAAGCTGAGAAATCAATCAGCTAAAAAGGGATAAAAATAGAACAGCAAATTTTACCAAGAAATCCTATTAGATAAATCCTGTTTTGTCTCCCTTACCACCCACCATTTTCTTCATCATTTCTGTTGGAAAGGAAAGTTAGCATTAGAATGAAGGCTTTCAAATATATACATAAAACTAATTTTTGGGTTAATCTTTTGAGTGTTATGTCACTCGGTAGTGAACATAAAGATATATTTGACTGAAAAGTATTTTTTTCTTTTAGAGTGTTTTTTTCCTAATGTAGTTATTAATCATGCTAGAGAAACTTCAAGGCAATTTCATTTCATTTTTTCACATTTGTATACTGTTACAAAGTGGACTTCATAGTTTTGGAAAAGCTGTGCTACACTAAAAAAAAAAAAACAGTAAGGTTTTGATTAGATTAGCCCTTTAAGTCTTTTTCTGACCAAAGTCCTTCCTCAGTTTTCAAAATGAAAAAATATTGAGTTCATATAATGATATTCATACTACTAGTCATGGATATATTTCTACCTTAAAAATATTCTAAAAGTTAAAATTATCATTCATGAGTTTTCCCACAAGCAGCCAAGAGTCACTGAGGGGTTGAGCTGGCCAAATATCAAGTCAAAGCAATTTTCATTCCATTTGTCCATGGCCATACTGAAAACCAGTAGCTTTCTGTTTAACAGTACAATGAAATTCCTACTTTTTAAGCAAATAATAGTAAGATTGAAATGAATTTACATCCACATTATTAGCCTTAGGTGTTGAAAGCATAATACCTACATACAAAATAGGAACAAGGAGTACCTTCTAATACTGCAAGAACATTCCTTATGCTGTGCGGCAGTAAGGAAGAACTTTTACAGTTTACTGTAACACAAAGCAGGCTCTGGCCCTTAAAATCACAACTGCTTATTAGCACAATCTCCTTAAATGTTAACATTGCTATGAGATGACTGTAATTGCTATGAAATCACTTACTATGCAAAGATGGTTCCATTGTAGCCATTCATACAAGATTCAACAATGTTTTTAGCCACACTTGAGAACACAGACTCCTGGCGACAAGAGAAAGAGAAAGCACTTGGCACCACCTTTTTAAGTATCTTTTACATCAGTGTTTCCTATGCCATAACTTCATAGTATATAATAGATGCATTCCTTAAGGTTAGACATGTACCATGACTCCTGGAATTCTCACAGCAAAATGATACATCCTAAGTCTTTGTGACAAAAATCACTCTCTCTGAAAAAACTGTATTCCCTGATAAAGTCGAGGAGAAATAATAAAATTCACCATCATAGTAACAGCTTCCAAATACATCATATTAATTTTGATCCAGTGGTTTTGGTTGTGTTATGCAGTTTATATCA
The DNA here is from genome assembly GCA_013400775.1 of Chaetops frenatus. Classification (NCBI taxonomy): domain Eukaryota; kingdom Metazoa; phylum Chordata; class Aves; order Passeriformes; family Picathartidae; genus Chaetops; species Chaetops frenatus. The sequence goes on from VZTR01003525.1 coordinate 84,472, forward strand.
TCAGTAGGCCAGGTGCCTGTGACACTTATCAAATCTATAATCAAATGCAACATTTGCCACTGCACAAAACCTGCACAACTTAGTCTCATCTATCTTCTCATTTTTCTCTTAGATCTGCAAGACAAGCCGAGCTACAAACAACAGCCTACAGCAGGTGAGGTTTTTGGGAGGTTTTGTTTTATTTGTTTAACAGAAATTAAATGGAATTGGAGTCTTAGCAGAATTAAAATTATATTCAGAAAGTCAGAAAATGTTATAGAAATTTAATTGAAGGATTTTCTTTCCAGTATTACTTGCCCCAGATGAGCAGTGCACCCATTTAGAAGGCAAAAGTATAAGAATGAAATATAATAAATAGAATATAAACTCCTAAGTTCCTTAAATACAAATGTGCAGGGCCAGGAGTTGAACTTGATGATCCTTGAGTCCCTTCCAATTCAGCATGTTCTGTGAGTCTGTGAAATCACATCTTAATATCAGCTACTGACTGCCAGTTATTTTTATACATTTGTCTCCATAGGAACATTTATTTTCCTATGGAGATTTTCATATAAGTTTTCATTTCAAATACATTTTCATTTCCTTATTTTCATATAAGTCATATGGTTACCATTATGTTTGTACTGTAACTATGTATTTCCAGTCTGACCACTGCAAAAAATTAGACCTAATGCACTACATCTTTAGAACGGCTTAGCATAGTAGTTGCCAAAACTTGGGTGAAAATTGCAGTAGTTATGAGATTCTGGAAGTGATTACCTGTGTTGTTTCCATATTTGCAACATAATCAAAAGTGAAGATCTTTGGCTCAGGCTTCGAATGGAGGCGAATGGTATTTGATGAAAGAACAGATAAACACAGGCCATGATCTCCATCGCTTAATGCAGTTCTGTCTGAAGGGGGACGCACCCTTACAAAAACTTTGATAGCATCACCTTCAACACTAAATAAATGTTTATGCATTAGATTACTTCCAAATAGATCAGCCAACTGATAAAATTAAACCACAACAGTCAGATTAAACATGTGAAGTCTTACAAAGGCCTGTCCTAAAATCACACTCCTTGTAGATGAACTCAATTCACTATGAGATTTGTTAAAGGTAAAAAGGCGACAGATTTAAAAAACAAAGGACATGCAACAATTTATTACTGTGGCACGCAACTTTAGCTCTAAAACAACACATTGCACAGTAAACTTAAGATGCCCTTCTTACTCCTGGAATTTTTAACGGACAAATAGAGCAGATAATGCTACAGTCCAGCAAAAAAGTTGTTAGCGTTTTTCTTTGGTGCTCACAAGAAGGGGAAGAAGAATCAATTTTAAATCAATGAATCAAATAAAGCATTGCAAGTGCCTGCACCTAAAACATCCCTAATCAATTTCATCACAATTATCAGCTTTAATAAGTAACTGTGCATGGCTTACATTAAGGTTCTGAAGAGTTCTGCCATAAATACCAATACACCCATAAAATATTAAAGAATTAAATTATCCCATGAAGTGGTAGCAAACCTAAATTTACTTTACTTCATCCTTTTCCAAAAGTTTTAGCAGGAGGGTGTTATAACTGCTATTATTACTTTTGGTATACAAGAGAGAGGAAGAGAACAGTTTTAAAAGTGGAGAAGGGTTTTCACGAATGAAATGTGCAGCTGGGTAGTGGCAGAGGAAGGGGCTAAGAACACAAGCAGCAGCTAGAAAGGGAAGATGTTATACTGGATTTAAGACACACCGAATTACTTTGCCAAATGTGATTCCATTCTATATTATTCTGAGTTGTGGCGCAGTTTACACTTGAAGGAGAGCTTTTTGGTTTTTGTTTTAGCTTAGGGCTTCCTCACAGAATTGAAGTTCCTACTGGAATAGTTCTTCAGACAAATTCTAGAGTCCAGCTCCAGAATTAGTGGACAAATGAGAATGTATTGCATGGCAGCATTTCAACAGGAACCCAACATGTCAGAGCACCAGTTTTATTATGACAACATTTTTTTTAAAACTTGTTAGGATGTTAGGAGAGAAAGGCAGCAATCTTAGGCAGGTAAAGATTGAAACAAAAAAACTTTAAATTATCTCACAAAGTTATGCTAGGGTTTGTTTGCACTCTCTGCGCAATGTGATAAATAATATATGGGATCTGGCTGATATTTTTTTACCTAGGTGAGTTCAGTGAAGATATTGAAGAGTCACGCAAATCTCCTATAAAAGAAAAGAGAGATACACAAAAATTAAAATAAAATTACTGTTCAAACCCCTCCACTTAAATAGAAAATACCTTAAATAATACAGAGGGAAATAAATGGACAGCCTTACAAATACCCATTTTGTGCATGAATCAGAACTGCATGAAAATATTTGGTAATTATCTTCCTTTGGCAGAAAGATTTCAGTTTGTTACTGAGGTAGAGAAAGCTCCAGTCCTGTAATGGGAACATGCACACACTTGTCAATATATGTGCAACTAGTAGGCTCTTAAGTTAACGTATATAAGGTTTTGCAAGTGTTTTGGAGAATTAGAAACATAAATGTTGATAGTATTAGATATTCCATTATACTTTAAAAATGGCAAACTTAACACAGATAAACCATTACAGCATGACTTAGCTTTCCTGATGTGACTGCAAAACATCACAATCCTAAAGCGGCACAACTGAGTAGCCGTATTACTTTTACTTCTGTGAAGTAATATTGATCACCCTGTAATGCACAAAGCTGTCCTGTACATATATGGAGCACAAGTCTTATGAGGAGCAGCTGAGGAAGCTGGGGTCCTTTAGCCTAGCAAAAAAGCAGGCCAGGGGGAGACCTTATCACTCTACTACAACTGCCTGGAAGGAGGCTGTGGGTCAGGTTGGGGTTGGACTCTTCTCCCAGGTGACAGGACAACAGGATAGAGCCTCCAGCTGTGCCAGAGGAGGTTCAGGTTGGACATCAGGAGGAATGTCTCCACTGAAAGGATGATCAGACTTTGGAATGGGCTGCCCAGGGAGTGACCATGCTTGGAGGTGTTTGGAGTAGCACTCAGGGCCATGGCCTCGTCGACAAGGTGTTGGTCAGTCATAGGTTGGACTTCATGATCTCAGAGGTCTTTTCCAACCTCACTGATTCTGTGAGATGAGCCTCATTTTGCCCAGCTTCAGATTTCAAGGAGATAGCACATATTACCCCACAGGTAGATAAAGTGACTTATTTTTTACTTAAGGGTGAATCTGACATGGAAGTACATAATATAGTAAAAATATTAACTAAGTAACAAAATTGCATTTAGAAAATAAGCAAAATAACAATGAAAGATAGTGCCTCTAAATATTCCAATAATGAAATCTTTAAAAGCACCCAAGTTTTTTTTTAGTCAGATGGCCTTTAAAAGCAGATTAAACAATGATGGGCAAAGGTGCTAGCCTTCTCTTTGACAGTCATATTACCTAAATATCCTGCGCTGCATGAGCTTTTTACATGCTGTTTTGACTTACTCAACATCTAAGAAATATCTTAGCTTCTAATTAAGGAATATATTCTTCAATTGCACAATTTATCAAGGAAAGGAATGCATTTAAAAACTGAAATCAGACCGATAGGTACTTGCACAGCCCTGGGAATGGCCTGAAGTTGTCTTAGGGAAAGTTTAGGTTGGATATTAGAAAAGTTCTTCCCCCAGAGGGTGGCTGGGCACTGGAAGAAGCTCCCCAGGGAAGTGGTCACAGCACCAAGCCTGACAGAGCGCAAGAAGTGTTTGGACAATGCTCTCTGACACATGGTGTGACTCTTGGGGATGGTGCTGTGCAGGGCTAGGAGCTGGACTTGATGATCCTTGTGGAACCCTTCGGACCCAGCTTATCCTGGGAAAGGGCCGACTCCCAGGTACCCCGACACCAACCAGGGGCAGCGCTCTGCCCCGCGGGCACCGCAGGGCAGAAGCCCCCAGGGCATCGGCCGCCCGCGGGGCACCGGGCCCCCCACCCCCCGCACGGCCGCATCTGGCCCCGTTGGTTCTCCCACGCGGGTGATGCCCGGCCAGGGCACAGGGCACGGGGCAGGGCGGCTCCCCCCGCCAGAGCTGTCCCTCAGTTCCTGAGCCGCCCCGGTCCCCCCCTGCTCCCCAAACCGAGGGCACATCCCCAAGCCCCTTCCCGGCCACCCCCGCTCACCTCTCACCCCGGGAGCCATGATCACTCCAGCCCCGGCGAAAGCCGCCTGCCCGCCTCTTTAAAATGGCGGCGCCTTTGAATTTGGCGCTCAGCGGCGCGGCCCCGCCCCCTGCCCGGGGCCAGCGCGGGCGCCGCCATTTCCCTGCGCGCCCGCCTCCGCCGCCGTTGGCAGGGGCGTTCCGGAAGTGCTTGGCGCGCTGGTCGCGTCCCGTCCGGAACGCGCGCGGCGGCCATGAGCAAGAGGAACCAGGTCTCCTACGTGCGGCCGGCCGAGCCCGCCTTCCTCAGCCGCTTCAAGCGGCGGGTCGGGTATCGGGAGGGCCCCACGGTGGACACCAAGGTAACGCCCTGGCCCGCGGGTGGGAAGGGGCAGCGCCCGCTTCATGGCGCTTTCCAAACCTTGATGCCCGCCCATCCCCGCCCGCTTCCGTCTCCCGTAGTGGGCGGTGAGGAAGCAGCATTCCAGGGTTTTTAATGCAGGTGGCAGGCGTTGTTACTCGCTTAAAACTGTCTGGAGTCGCCTATGTAACGTGGTTTTGCTTCTGTGTTGGCGGATCAAAACAAGTGCGACAGGTCTGAGCGAGGCTGCTGTGGTGGCCTTGCGGGGCAGCCGCTTCAGCCCCTCAGTGCCCGACGGGCCTGTGGGGGCACCGGGGGGAACAGCAATGATGTCCGAAGTTGAGCTGGCCTTTAAAAAGCCCAGGCAGGAGGGGGGCGATGTGGAGAAAGCGTTCTAAAAGTACAGTAAAGAAAATTTATTGGAAAGGAGTTAAGATGGGTTCGAACTGAAAGAGGGGAAATTTGGGTTAGATACATGGGAAAAAATTCTTGACTGTGAGGGTGATGAGACAGGTTGCCTAGGGAAATTGTGGATGCCCCACCCCTGAAACTGTTCAAGGCCAGGTTGGATGGCATTCTGAGCAACCTCGCCTAGTGGGAGGTGTCTCTCTCCACGGCAGGGGGTTGGAACTGGATAATCTTTTATGGTCCCTCCCAACCCAGACCATCTTGCTGTAGGTCCGTGGTGATGAATTGTATTGTGATGGCCAGAAAGGCAGGCAGGGGCAGTAGGGTCTCAGCCAGCTTGTTAAAAGGCAGCCTTTCCTTAGGCAGTTTTTTTCTGCTTCCAATGTGATTTTCCATGTTTTTGCCTCAAAGTAGGGTTTTACAGGGTACCTTAAGAAACAAGCCTATAATTGTTGTAGTATAGCACATGTAAAACTTTTCTTTTTGATGACTAGGAAAATTTAAACTTAAGCTGTGGTAGTGCTGTTTGTGCAGTTATGGTGTTACGTAGTTTTACTTGAACAAATGTTTGGATGATCCCACCCGGAGTAGTTGCCAAAAACTTAACTTACTGAAAANGGATACACAAGTTACTTATGCAAATACCTTTTATCGCAAACAGGGTATTGATTTTCATCAGTGGCTCCATTTGCCCATATTGCCTTTTAAGGCTCATTTCACATATATTGTGGAACTTGAGATAAAGAGGCCATTACCACCTGACCTCTTTAGGGTGGCCAATGAAGTAATAGTCACAATGATTTGTTAAACGAGCTGGAATTTCAGATAAAGTGTGCCTTTAATAAATCTAGTACAGACTGTTTCACTTCACAAGAAAGACTGCATTTTGTCTACCTCCTGGTAAATTCAGTAGGTTACAGTAATACTGTCTATACTTTTCCTTACAAAATGAAGTTTTCAGTTCCTCTAATACTGCCAAACTTCAGGTTGCTGCACTGAGGTTTACATGCCAGAAGGTTTATTTAAAAATAAAAAAAAAATCCTAATGATTCTCCTGTCCAAGTGCTCAAGTTTGACAGAGTAGAGACAGGAGTATGATCTTCCTTGTGTCAGTGCTGCTAACAGTGATTTGTTTAGTCAGGTTTAATAACCTAGCCACCATGGATGCACATTTCCCTTTGTGCAGTTTTGAGTACAGCATAGGAGGTTCAAATTTGGAGCCATGCATTTAAAGCTTTTCTTAGTGTTGTGTAAGCAGACAGTGCTTGTACAGTCAAAATGGTGAACAAAAGGAATTAATTCTTGCTTTCCAAGTTCCTGCTGTTCTGGTCTCTAATTGAAGGAGCCCATACTTCTATGCTGGTGTTCTCAATGGGAAGCCATGTCTCAGTGATCGAATTGGAGTGTCCTTTAGAAAACATGTCTTGGGAGGGCCTGGCACTGGCAGCTCTGCCAAGTCTCCCCAGTAACCCTTCTGCAAAAGTGAAACCAAAGAGAACTGGCCCGCATCTGGAGTGATGATCAGAATGGCTTTTATTTCTCTCCTGTCCAGAGAGAGCAGCTTCCACTTGCGGATGATGACAGTGATAAGGAAGATGAGCAGCCTCAAGTGGTGACACTGAAAAAAGGGGACTTGACTGCAGAAGAAGCAATGAAAATTAAACAGCAAATCAAAGAGGCCTTAAAGGCAAAAGAAGCAGGTGAATTTCAAACTACTAATTTCTTGCTTTGTTTAGTCAGAGATAACCCACAAAAGGGGGCCTGATACTTGCTCAGCTTTCTACTGTTTAATACTACCTTTTATTGGTTCTGAATTTTTCACCTAAATAATTTGCACTTGTGGTTCCTAATCTCAAGTCATTAAGTACATATTCAGGCTGTCTGGCTTTTTATAATGATGTAGTTCTGTGCTTCTTGATTGTGCACCATCCTCCCTCTAAATAGCACCTTAAATTAATTTTTTTTGGTTGTATTATTTCAGTGCACAGTCTTTTGACATCACCCATGATAATTTTTGAACTCATTGACTAATTCAGCCATATTTGACAGTGGAGTGGATGTATCAAAGGTAATTCTATGACTTCATGAAAGAGAGTATCAGGACAGAGGAGTTCAGGTCAGTGCTTCAGTGGAAAGAATGGCAGCTGTGTGGTTTGGGAACACTTAGCTGACTGGTCCACGTTATTACTTGTGTAAAATCAACCCCAGTATGTGTTTTGACTTGCAAATATATTAAGCAAAATAAACAGCAAGGTCTGGAAGAAAAATGTTTCTTTGCCACAAAAAATTGCACAGAATGAAAAGATGGAAGTGGTGTGGGACAGGCTGCTGCAGTTTGACAGTAATGATGTGAAACTACAGCTGATGGATACATTTATGTTAAGAATGTCTCTCAGTATTCATCATTCAGATATGATTGGCATAAGTGCTTTGAGTGTCCAGAAACAACAGTCATCACACAGGGTGTGATGAAATGTATCTTTATCTTTTGCTGACAGAAGACTTGACAGATTGAATGTAGCTACTCTTGTCTCTAGTGGAAATGTCTTGACAATTAAGAATATAGGGACTGGAAGCTCACAAGTATAAAATAGAAAGGTGAATCATAGAAACTGGATGTCTTCTGTGGTTAGCCATTCTGTCTATATACAAAAGCTGCCAATTGGATTTAGAGCACACTGTGAGGCCTAGCACATGGCTGTCAATATGACATCTTTAGCTTCTCTCTTTGCCATTTGGATTTGAAAATTCAGGTTTGTGCTGTCTCTCTGTAGACACGTGTTAAAATTCAAACAGTATAAATGGAGAAATCAGTAACAGAAGTGGGAGAAAAGTGTTGAGAATCTTACATTTTTTGAAAAGCAGATTGATGAGAAATCTTAATTTCTTAAGGTTAGCTTGAAACTAAATAAACTATGTCATGTTTTCTGCAGGTAGATACGTATTTGTTAGGTCTTAAGAGGTAGAGGACTAGGGCTGTATTTATATGACTTGAACTCCTCTGAGACTATATGCTCAGCTTAGGGCTTACTTCCTGGTGTTTTGTTACTGAAGTGTAATGCATTTAGATGCTTGGTATTGCAGTTTCTAAAGTCATCACAAAATTTCTTTTCACCCTCCTAGTATTGGGAGAAGTTTCAACTTATTGGAAAGAAATGTCATGGTTCTTTCTGAGCATTGGTTTCCTTTTAATATAAGCAACTTGAACTTTGAATGATCACAGTAGGAGGAAAAATGATTTTGTAAGGCTGGGCAAAAAGAAGTAGTTGTCCATGAGAATCTATTGAGGTGGAGTCCATGCTGTGAAAAAAGTCCAAAAGAGTTACCAAGCTGAATACACAGTGTGAAATGGAAGTGTATTTGAATAGAGTGACTGAACTTATTTGGTGGAAAAAGACATTCCTAAGACATAATCATATGTAGTGAGGATGGCCGTACTGAGTCCCTGTAGGACTTTGTCACCTCTGCTTATTACCCCTTCAGCCCTTCAGTAATAACTTGCATTTGGAGGAAAAAATCCACAGTAGTAGGTAGCAGGAGTGTTGGGGACTGCTGCCCTCTGGTCTGCATTATTGTGTTACTATTCATTCATCTGCCTTTGCAGTTAATATGAGGTCTTCATGTCCTTTTCCTTTTTATGGCTTACAGGAATAAACAGGGTAAGTGCAAGTGTGTTCTGCTGTTATGGAGAGAACCCAGTGTGAAATTTGCAATAAAGGAAGGTGTGTGTGACTATGCTACAGCTTGCTGAAGGCTTTTTTGCATTTTGGGCCATTTTTGCACTGTCAGTCTGACCTCTAGATTTAAATTCTGATTTCTAGTCTGAGGCAGGTATTTAGACAGCTGTTTGCTTCCAGTTTAATAAGGAGAGTTTTGAGTAACGTGTGAATTTCTTTTTTTTTTTGGCTGTTAATTCTGAAAATGGGAAGGATAAAGAAAGTTTGGTGCCACATGACTTGGGTGCATTTCACTTTGCTGTTTTTTATAACAGAAAAGTGAAAGTCAAATTAATTTAATGTCTGCTAGACCTTACTATATAGTCCCAAATCAGATCATTAGTGAAATTACATGGAGCAGAAAAGGTAATAGGAAAGTAAATTTCCCAACTGATAATCTTCCTTTCCAGCACGCATAATTCTGAGGTGCTTTGATAGATCCTAAGAAATGTGCTACTAACTATCTGTGTGGATACAGTTTTTCAAAACATGGGAAGTACTCAGTTTTGAGGTTCTGCCCTCTCCTCTTTTATATCTGTAGTGATTATCTTCATTTGAAGGACCTTGTCTTCAGGTTTAGGATTGTGATATTACTCTAGAGTTTTTGGTATCTCATTTACATACTTTTTCATTTGTTTTCTTCTGTAACCATTTTGACATGGCTACAGTTTTTGGTGTTTTTTAATTTTAGACACCAGATGTTCCCATGACTTGCATTTTCTTTTATAGATGAGTAACACTTTTGCATTAATTTGGGAAAACCAGCATCATGATTCATGTCCTGGCTGCACTTAGTTGCCTCCTCAGGCAGAACAACTCCTAGTGAAGCTTTTCTGTTGGCTTTGGCAAGTAGAGTCACAGGGATCTTTTTATTTAGGACTAAACCTTTCTTAGAGGAGAAAACACCGTTCTATATTGAATTATTTTTCTCCATGGAGCAGAGACTTAGAGGCTTTTTAAAAAGAAGTTGTTTGTTTATCAACAGTGATTTTGCTTAATGTTTTATGCATCATTTTATAAATTGTCACTGTTCGTTCAGAGACAAAAATGGTCTTACAAAAAATTAAATTTTCACAAAAGAAAATATGTCAATTACTGCAAGATAGTTTATCCCAGCATTCATTATAGTCTATGAAAAAGCTTTTTTTTTTCTGCTGCTTTTCTATTGTATATGGCCTCTGGGACACTCTTAACATATGCAGATGTCCGAATTTGGCAAAAGGTGTCCTTTCTTGTTCAAAGCTGTATAGTATTTTTCTTGTTTTGTTCTATTTTCTGGGTTTTGGGGAAGGATAGTAGAGGGAAGAGACAAGGAGAATACAGTCCATGCTGTCTTGGTTATCAGAGCTCTTTCTGAATAAGCACAGGCTGATCTATCAGATTATCTATCACATTAAGCAGAGATACATAAAGCACATCAGATACGTCTCACAGAGTTAATGATGCTCTTCATCATCTGTGAAATAGCAGGAACCTAAATCAAAGCTAACTTTGTAGTATTTAAGTAAGAAAAACTTTCCCAAATGCCCTCATAAACATTCGAGTATGACTATTGGAACAAGACTGGCCTTATCTTCAAACCAACAGTGTGCCAGATTCCTGCTTCCAAAGGCATGCATAGAGAATGGATGGCCAGAAAACGCTGGAAGGAGTCTGAAATGGCTGACCTGAACTTCTAACCTTAGAAACCGCTAAGAAATTTGCCAGGTTATTGTAATTTTTTTCCTAACCTTCTATCTTTGAATAGATGTATATGGGTTCCACTGTTCCTCCTGCTGTTCCTGACAGTTTAGTGGCATTTGTGTTTCCTGTTGTTGCCTCATTGGCCTATGTGGACAGAAACTGCTGAAAAGTGGTGCTGCTAACTACGCAAATGGCTACTAAATAAAAAAATCCTCTAAACTGAAGAACAGTATTTCTTTTTCAGACCCTCATTTGTACTTCTATTTATAACTTGAAATTAAAAGAAGAAATTTCTAACTTTGTGGCTTCTTCAATGGATGTCACTTGTGAAGTGAGTTTTCAGCTCAACATCTGACTCTGCTAGTGTCAGTCAACCAGTGTAAAAGTTTGTGATCCTGGTAAAAAGCAGCCATGACTAAGAACAGTGGGAATTTGAAATGCTAGTGTAGTTTTTGACTCATCTGTCAGAAACAAATGGTTTTTATTATTTCTCCTGTGGTGCTTTTAGGTATTTTACTTTGTGTGTTTCAGTATGCTTACCAGAAATCCTGCTTTCCATAATTTGTAGTACTAACACAGTCTTTTATTGGGACTCTGTTTTAAAAGTTACCAACATGGAGATTGTTTCTTTAGTCTTTTTTCTTTGCATTGCCTAATACAAGTCAGTGTTTTGTAGGTCTTTGACGCAAACAAAAAAGACAGCTGACACATAAGAACCTGGTAAAATTACAAAGGATAAAGTAAAGTCGTTTTACCAGCTGGAAAAGACAATCTTAACAAATCAATACAAATTCCTTGAACTGCTACATTAAATTCTTTCATAAAGCATAGTCTGTCCTCACACTCTCCACATGTGTGTAAGGTAAGGCTAGGCCTACTGTGTTTCCTCATCTGCTTCATTCTTTGTCAAGCACTGCCAACACACACTGCTCTCTGAAGCTGGCCTGGGCTTCCTGCTGAGAGGAATGTCCTTGAGCATATAAGGAAATTTTGACAGTGTTTAGCCAGGCCAAGAGCTAAAATAATTTCATTTGATGCAGAATGACCTGCAAATAGTATTGTGGCCCTGGAGGTCAGAGCTGAGCTAGTTTCCATTTTGGTGGAGCTTTTGAGCTTTGCTGTTTGTGCCCTTAGCTTATTACATGTTTAAATTCATATTGCAAAGATACTTATCGGTTTCTCCATCTGGCTGGCAAAATGAAATTATTTTGTGCAGTTCACAATGTAGGTAGCAGGACAGTTGCAAGTAAAATTAGAATTTCTGTCCTCTATTTTTCCATGGATTACAAGTACATAGCTGTTTATCTGTGTTCTTTTATGGATATGCTTTGAACTACATTTTTAGGGGTCAAGTTTTTAAATTTACCACTCTAAGAAAATCCGTTTGTTCAAGAGTATCTAATGAGGTTTGATTTTTCTTTTTTTTGCTCCTCATGTTTATCCAGTAGCTGGTTGTGTAATTTCCACAGCAGTATGGGTACTGTATACAGTGCATAGACAGTTGTGTCTGCACGTAAGGGAAGTTTTTCTTACAGATTTTTTTTTTTCTTCAGAATTTGGCTTATATTGTGCCTCAGATCTTGTTTAAATTAGAAGATCTGTGTTTCCAAATAAACATTGTAGTTATGCAACAATTAGTAAGGGGAATTATTTGCTATCAAACTTCTGAGCCCAAAAATGGAGGCCCAGCTTCAGAGAAAAATGATGCATAGTGTATTCTGATTCATTATGTATGATATGCTTTCAGGAGTTCTGTTTCCCTCCCAAAATGTACTGTAGGCATTTCCTAAACTTCTGTATCATGTGTACAGCATCTAAGCAACTAAGCTCTCCATGCTGAGTTCACAATGGATCCATTGAGAACTGTTTTTCATATGTACAGTTTATTATTGCTGCTAATTCCTTGTAGCTGTAATGCTTTTCTAATGCGCCAAGACGTAAATATTTTTCCCCAGACCTGGTTAGTTATTTTCTGCATAGTAGTATTTTCTCATAAACTAGTGTAGAATCACAGAATCAAGAAATTGTTTAGTTTGGAAAAGACCTCTAAGATCCATGGAGTCCCACTTACTAACCTTGCACTGCTTTGTTACCACTAAACCATGTCCCCAAGAGCCACATGTTCTTTGAAAACTGTAAGGGATGGTGTTTCCACTACTTCCCTGGACAACTTGTTTCAATGCCTGACCACCCTCACAGTGAAGAAATTTTTCCTGGTATGCAATCTAAATTTCCCCATGCGGTCATTTCTTGTCTTATTGCTTGTTACTTGGGAGAAGAGACTGGTGCCTACACCACTACAACCTCCTTTCAGGCAGTTGCAGAGAGAGATAGGGTCTCCCTTTTCTCCAGACTGGACAAGCCCAGGTCCCTCAGCTGCTTCTCAGTAAGACTTTGCATGCACCTTTTGGAAGTATGCATTCTGTAGAAATCATTGACAGAATTGGAGCCTAGTATTTCAAGCTAGGTTTCTTCTTAAAAAGGGTCTCTGAAACTTAAGGAATTCTAAGTGAAACTTCCTGCTGAAGTTGATGTCTTCATTTGTACCACACAACCCTTAAGATACCAGATTTACTAGTTGTATTGTTTTGAGAATGCACTAAAGAGAGTTTCAGCCAGTGCTGTGTAGATAACACTGAAATGTTAAGTCTCCTGCTGTAGTGCTGATATACTGAGGAAAGAATTTGTGCTAAAGAGAAAAGTTATTTATTGGTTATAATTAAATAGCACATAATCTTGTCAAACACATTTCCGTTGAGTAATGAATTTCACAAAAGTAATTTAGGAAAACTGTCTTGCACAGAACCTATGGCTCCTTAACATTCTGTCACATATACATTATAAAAATTGCAAACTCCTGTAGCATGAATCTTTGTGTCTGATTCATGACTTTACAATTATACTTCGTCTTCCAGAAATACTGCCCTGATGCTGTTATTTATGCAGTAGCTTTCCCACTGCCAGATAATCATGCAAGGGACTTCTCCTGTTTTCAAGATTGCTGTCTCCTCTGTATGTACCAGAGCAAAATTAGTCGATTGGAATAGTTAGGTGATTTTGCAGATACAAAGAAACCCTGAAACTTTCATCTGTTATGGTAGTAAAGGGGAGGTTTTCCATGTGACCTTTTCAGCTGTCTCAGCAGGACAGAATATATTAGTGAAGAAAAAGTTATTCTGGTATATGTGGCATTTTGTTATTTAAAGAGATGCCATAATTCTGAAATAAGTGCATTTGTTGTCATGAATTTTACAAATACTGAAGCAGAGTGAGAGAGGATCCTATGAAGTTGTCCTCTCCATTTTGGTAAGTGGATGTGAATGGAATGTGTGAGAAAGCTCTACTGCTCAGAGTCTCTTCTAAGTTAGAACTCTGGTTAGTGAGACCCTGTTTCTAATAGGAACTGCAGGAGGTTTGTCTTCAAGGTTGACTTCAAGGTGGCTGCCATGGAGCAGGTGTGTGTACATGAAGGATGTTCATTGGTACAGAGAGTTCATGGCCAAAATGAACATTTTCGTGATTGTTGTATTCTCTCAGAGGTCTCACTGATCTTGGTTCAAGGTCATGGTGGTTCAGGATAGTAGTGAAAGTCTGTATGCATTTGTGAACATGTGCAGATGAGTTCTGACTTCACTCTATTACAGATGATGAACCAGAACCTGCTGATGGAAAAATTATGTTCAGGAAACCAGTCAAACGTTCATCAGAGAAATGTTCAGACTTCAATGTAAGTTCAAGTAAGAAGATGAAAGAAGCAAAGAAAACTAAGAGGGAAGCAACTACTTCTCAGAGTACAGCTAAGCAAGTAAAAAACAGCAGTCTTCTCTCATTTGATGATGAGGAAAATGATGATTAGGGGTTGTATTTTTTTTATATTTTTCTTGTGTTCTAGAGGTAACATTGAGGGCTTTCATAGAAATTGAAGCATGATGTCTATGTCTTACTTTGTTAAAGTCCAACTAGAGAAATACAGTGTAAAACTATCAAGAGCTAAGTCTTTGCAGTCAGTTGGAACTGTATGTCATGCCTTTATTTTAAACGAGAATTTAACCATGTATGTAAAAGCTATTTGAGGTCACAGATGAGTAGCAATATATACCTGTATATATTCAGCTTATAAATTTTCAATCAATCCATTTTAAAATGCCCTCCATTACTAAAATGTATTTCCTCAATATTGAATAACCTTAGTTGACAGTTGTGTGGTTTTTACCTGTTATTATTGACATGCAAAAGAGAGACACTTCATTGCTGTGAAAAAGAGACTGAAGTTTTCTATCTTATAGCTTAACAAAAGATTGCACAACCTTTGCATTTGTGATTTGCAAGATCAGCTCTTTGCAGAGCCTTGCAGTAAATGTGGCTGCAGTTGCTAAAGTCATGTAGTCTTGATCCTGTCTTTGTTGAAGGCAGTCTAAGAAACATCAAATTCATTTGAATTGGTTGCGATATCCAGGTATAAAATTTTGATTCTAGTTGATGGTATCAACTAATGCAAAAGAAGCCTAAACCTTTGGAGATTGTGCACTTTGATTTTAACAGTGAGGGACTCAGTGATTTGGTGTTTTGGGTTGTTTTTTTTTAAAGTAAACTTGTTCCAGTTGGCTACTTATGTGTTCATAATTATTTGAGATCTCAGATGGCTTGTTTAAAAAAATGTGAAAGCTGTGAAAAAGCATTAATTTAGTATTCTTCAAGTAGGGGGAAAGTTGTAAACAGGGAATTTAAGTCAAGAAACAGTATAGCTGTTTGTGTGTGTGTGTGTCTTTGTTTAAGACAGTTTCTGAGGCAGATTCCCCAAAATGAGTTACTGCCCCTTTTAGTTTTAACTGCTTCCCTTTCACCAATACGCAGAGATGAAAGCAAGAACATATAAGTGAAAAAATAACTGTTCACTAAAAAATGAAACAGCAACAGGCAGGATAACTGTAATCATCACTCAATACAAAGGTGCTCAATCCCATGGACTACCTGGGAACAAAGAAAACATGGCAGAGAAGACCCTCCCCAAAAGTGTTGCCCTCCACAGAAGACCATGTGGTCCAGGAGACAAAGACAAGCTGGTGGAGAAGCCCCTTCTCCTGACCATGTGGTGGAGAGAGAACAAAGGGAGAAGAACCACCACAGCATCTGAAACTCTGATAATAACAGTCCCTCTTCCCCCAAACAACAGCTAACAGGGAACAAGGACAAAACAAAAAGAAACCTGGACTCCAAAACCAGTCAAATGCTGCTGATGTGTTTGCTCCACATCACACGACAGGGTCTCTCTCCTGGCATTGGCAGCAGCTCCATCAACAGTGGCAGCTGGAACTCGCAGAGGGACTTAACCTCTTCCTCAGCAGAAAATGACAGGCAGATGCCTGGGGCAACCTGCACTCCACGCCCTCCTGCTTCAGCTGAGTGCTGCTGGGGGCCTGGAGTGACCATACAGAGCGGGGCTATTCCATTTTTCCCATTGTGGTGCCATGGCTGGCCATCCCAGGTGACAGCAGTGAAAAAGAAAGGAATGAAAAAAGATCTGAAGAAAGTTGTCCGTGACCCAGGGAGCAAAACAAAGGGATCTTCTGCCTTGCCCTGCTTCAGCTTCTCAGTAGCTAGCGGGAATGAAAGAGAGGCCTGTGTGAGTGTTGTCCTACTTTGAAAGGGATCCTGGCATCTCCTGCCTCCATGAACCTGAGGCAAGACCCTCTGGTTCTGTTTCTGACCCCCAGGTCTGAAAGGGAGAGTAACAATCTTGGGCAGATGGGCTTAGAAAGAAAGTGACCCTTTTGACACCTTTTCTGTAACAGGATATGCTGAAATTCAAAACAACACTGGGAGCTGATGGGATTTGGGAGAACAAGGTGGTGGGAATGTGACTTGTGACTTTGAAATTATTTGCATGTATGCTGTGTTCTGTGACCGTATAAAACCAGTTCTGCTGTGTGACAGGACATTTGAAATTATTTGGCCTGTAAAGCTTCATCAAGGAGCAAATTTCAAATTGCTGTGTGAAACAGCTGGTTTTAGTTTGTTCATCTGGTATTAAACAATAAATTATGTTTTCTTTTATGTGGTCCAAAGATATTTTAATAAAAATTTCAGTACGTGAAATGAGATTTTTTTTTTTCTGCCACTCAATACTGGAGCCTCTTGTACCTGCTGCCTGTCTACCTACATACCAGCTTCCTGCAGCATAACATCAGATGCAAGTCTGCACACTGTTTCACACTGTTTATGTGAGTATGCTACCCTGATTCTGAAAATAGATAGATCTGTTGTCCTTTCAGAAAATTGAAACCAGACCTATAAATGGATATAAAAGTCTTGTTGCACTGATCTCATATTAGAATTGTGAGAGAGGTGCTATGTGACAACCTGAATAGTCCCATGAGGACATGCTACATTTGTAAATACATAACTTGTATTTACTGTATATAAAAGAAGAACAAATTTAAAGAAGTACAGAATCAAAGGTTCCCAGGGATTAGTATTTCCATTTATTTTGTATACTTAAAACTTGTTTAAATCCATATATATATATATGTATATATACATACACACCCATGAGTAATCTTGTAGCATTCTAGCATACAAAGGAATATTTGGGCATATGTCAACACTGGAGTAAATACTTTGACCTGCTGAGATTCATCTGATAACCATTGGCTGCTTACTTAAACTTTTCTGGTTCTGTTCAACAGCACAGATATATATTCGCTTATGTTTTTCTTGCACAACCTGGAAGCTCGTGATTTGAGCTGTGTGGCAGTTCTGGCGACGTGGCTATCGAGATAAATGCTTGCCAGGGACCAGAAGGCATTTGGTGCTACCTTAAAATTGAGAAACCCTCACAAATATGCAGTTGATCAATATGCAGTTGATCTGGCCTGTTCAGAGTAAGATTGAGATCTTGTGTGAGTCTGGTTAGTAACTGCATTTAAACAAAAGTTATCATATTTAGTGAAAGACTTGGGAGACTGAAGTCCAGTAAAAAGAAGGTTAACTTAAAGTATTGAGTGCATTACTTTTGCTTATTGAGTGCAGTACTTCTGCTTAATCCTGTGTCTTGCCTTACAACCTCATGACAGATGCCTGGAATGGAAATAAATTGACTGAGTTTACTTGGAAATAATAAATTAAAAGGTATGTTGTTTTTTAGGCAACACAGCAGGGGAAAAGAAGGTGGATGTGGAAATCCAGTTTCTTTCCTTTATTCCAGCTGATTTGTAGTGCTCTGACCAGGAGGAGACCTTTGTATTCATTGTATTTCACTCCCAGTTCACCTAACAATACCTAATTGAGTAGATTTATTAAAAGGGCTGAGTGATGCACAAAAGCATTTTAATCAGGTAGTCATGTGAAAATTCAGTGTTTTTACCATGATACACCAGGAAAATGACATACACTATAAATTTCCCATGAAACCTGTGACTCAAGAGAACAATTACCTGCTCATTTAGGGAAGAAATGTGAAACTCTTAAGCAGTCACCTGTCTTAATGGGCCATGGGAAAATAATCACAATTATCTTGTAAAGGGGAAGCCAAAGTTAAGTATAGGGAACATGAGGCTAGGACAGGAAAGGACAATTTTCCTGAGTTTTCCTTCTCTCTTACTCTTCCTTGCCCCCATTTCCAGTCCTTTTCCCCTCCTGTAGTAAAGCATGTATATGCATTTATTTTTCTCAGGGAGTTTGCCCAGCTAAATGTGAGAGCAGTGCTGGAGGAGCAAGGTGAGAGTAGCTGAGGCTTGTTACCCAATATAGGATATGGCCTGTTACCTCATATGGGAATCTTTTACAGTTTTTATTAATAAAACACTTGAAATTTCCCATTTGATAAAGACTAAAACATTTATTGATGGTGTTAGCTGAGCAGTGAGGTGCAACAAATCTGGTGAGCTGTGGTATCATTACAGCAATAGATGCTTATAATGGAGACTGCAAAGGTGCCTGGATGTCGGTAGGAGAGGTGAGATGCTCTGTCACCTTAATTTCTTTTGAAGAACCAGGATCTTTCTCTGAATGATAGGAATCAAGGTGAATAATCAAGAATGCTGCATTCTTGATAGATAAAATGAGCAAGAAAATGCACATGTGGGCAGGTGGCCTAGGAGTTCATACCTTTGCTTGTATCTCTGAAATAAAAGCAAATTTGTACTGCAAATCTTCATTTCATTGGCCTAAAGAGGAAGGGATGAGTCTGAATTCTATTCTGATAGTTTTTTTGTCCAGCACTTTTCCTAGAAATATAATTTGGAGGATCAAAGGCTGTGTTTTGCAGACACTGAGCACAAGAAGTCTGTGTTTAGCGATTTTAGTTACACATTTTTTAAGTTTCATCACGGGACTTAATGTCCTTTTTTTGCAGTGCTTCAGTATATAATCCTGTTAGGAAGCTGCAGATTTAAGATGAAGCAGGAAGCAGCAGTGCCATAGTTTCAGCTGATTGTTTCCCTTATGCTGTAGTGTATTAACTAAGTAATGGCTGTGCAGAGGCAGTGGTGTTCTCAAGGACATCGGGCATGCCTGCAGATAAGTCATTACCTTTTGTGCAGCACAAGAGGCATGATGTGCAGTCTCAGCAAGTGTTTGTCCATTGAATTTGGTTAATAACCTATAGGCCTCTCCTGTGGCAAGATGCCATAAA
The DNA here is from genome assembly GCA_013400775.1 of Chaetops frenatus. NCBI lineage: Eukaryota > Metazoa > Chordata > Aves > Passeriformes > Picathartidae > Chaetops > Chaetops frenatus. The sequence continues at coordinate 103,398 of VZTR01003525.1, forward strand.
TCAATCCTTTGTGCATTCAACAAACAGGAAGGCTGGTGTATCAGCTTCCTCTTCAATATCATCCCTTTATTCCCATTCCTAGAGCAAGGTACTAATCTGCAAAGACATTTTTAATGTTGTAGACCTTCCCTTCTACCCCATTTCCTAGAGAGCATTTCACAGGCAGCAGTCACAAAGATATTCATTACAACCAGGGGACACACACCAAAGGGTTTTATTTGACTGCAACCACCTGTAGACCTCAAACCTGTAAAATCTCAGAGCCAAGCTCTGGGAAGTAACTTTCTCCTGGGGAAAATAAATGGGACCTACAGGGAAATTACACAAGATTGATTTTTACTGTTATTTACCTCATGGTTAATGTATTTTTTTGTTGAAGGTAAAGCTACAGCTGGTAAAAGCAGTTCTTTCTCTCTTATCAGAAGTGGTTTTGGTGCCATTCCAATCCATATGGCAAAGGATTCCTTTTCCTTGACTCTGGTGGCAGTCCTCAGTGCCATGCCTGATTAGTTAAGACCATGGGCAAGAGGGAGCTACCTTGTAAGAGGCAGAAGTTATTAGAAGGTGTTGTCAAGCCTCTTTAGAGTAACGGTGATCACTGCACACTTTTCGTTTTGATATCATGAAAGAGTTGTTCCCTTAGGGACAGCACAGTAACAACGAACTTTGAAAGGGCATATTATAACATGATGAGGAAAATGGTTAACAGCAGGCTGAAGGGCAAAGAGAAGTACTTAAAAACCATAGAGATCTACCTGGAGGCTATTTAAGAACATTGTATTAGAGGCACAGATGGTTTGAATACCTCTGAGCAATAACAGCCTATGAGGAAGGATGAAACTCACAGGGTTCCGTGGGAGAAAAGTGTGAGTATAGAAAGGCTGAAATGCATCCCTTAAAGATGACAACTGTCTGAATGACAGACTAGGGAATGTTACCAGGAGAGTGGAGAGAGCTGGAAAGTCAGTGCTAAGGAAAAGACTATAGCAGCTGCCGACTTTGGATCTCCAGGATGGAACGCCGAAAAGTAAAGTCTAGTAAAGTCCAGGCCACTCTGCCTCTGAAGAATGGGCTACTCCAGATGACACTTCACCAGAAAAAAACAGCATACCATTAATCTGAGTTAGCACAAGCCAAAATCTTAATAAAGCAGTCTGCATTTTTAATATGTTACCAGGCCAAATTTAAGAGTAAAGGAGTCCACTCAATCACAGTTACTTTATGCTAGGACTTCATTTTCACCTTGGGTTATATACAGCTCCAAAAATGCATTCAGTCTTTGCTGAAGAGGGTAAGCAATTTAAAAAAAAATTAAAAATAAAAAAAAAAAAATGAACAGTCCTAAAAACTCTGATTTTAGTAAAAGAAAAAACTCTACATAAAACCCTAGTAAAATAAAAAACCCTACCTGTTCTGATATACCTTTGGGCTGAGAGAGAGACACTATCTGATAAGGATGAAGTGAGGTTTGCACAGCATTTTTACGCCAGTGTGTAATTGGACAGATGCAGAATTTTATTGTCGTATATCAGAACAAGAACACATGGATTACAAATTAGGCAGGGAACATCTCAAGTATCACAAACCTGATGATGTGTATAAAAACAGTCCCTGTGAAATCAATGAAAGCTATTTTCTGGTTTAAAACTAAGGAAAGGCAGAGGAAGGTTAGAACTACTGTTTTTTGCAATAAAACCTTGATGCACACAGTCTCACTGGGACTAGTGCCCTGGCATCTAGGCTGTTTTATTCTGCCCTGTTAAATTGAAACAATTCAGCTGCCCAAGTCCTTTCCTTTCTCCTCTGACATGCCAACTATCTTGAGAGAAGAGATTAAGCTCTGTTCTGATGAATGCCACAGCAGCAGCTTTATAATTTAAGGGCTACATAAAATTCATGGAGCACTGAGAAGAGCTTAAATCAATTTTATTATTTTCATAAACTATTTCAGGCAGATGAAGTTTGTGCAAAAAGCCAGTGATGTTTGACCTGTTTATCCAGTGGACAACAACACTGAAAATAGGGATTTTCAAAGGCAACTGTGGGAATTATGTATCTGAGTTTGATGGGAGTTAGAAGACTTGTTCCTTTGAGCTATGTAGTATTCCCATATAAATTTTTAATCATTCTAAATTTCTTAAAATACTTGGTAAAAACCAAAATTAGAGAAGGGTCAAATTCAGAGCAATTTTGAAATTTCATTTAAATGCTTCATATGCTTTTCAACAGTGGATGAATAGCCTGTAATTCAAGTGGCAAACCAATTTGGCACTTGCAGAGTTCAGCTTTCTCTTATGACAGTGTATTTTTGGGTTGTTGTTAGGCCCCATTTACTGAGGAACCGTGTTCTGTCTGCTTCACACTGTATCTGCAAATTACTCCAGCTGCTAAAGAGAAGGATCTGCCTGTAGAGCAGAAAGAGAAACTGTAGCTGGTTCCTTGTAGCACATTTCCAGATTATATAATAGGACAAATATAATTCCATACATTACAGATATGAATAGAGATTTAACTTCCCTTCTGGACAAGTAGCTAAAGAGCTGATAGGATGCAATTCCCATTTCATCCTAATTTGGGTATTATTGGTGGATGAAAGAGCCTCCCACTCCCGGGGCATTATGGTCATCAGGATACAGGTAGGTTGGAGACTTTTCATGTAACTGGGACACGTCTGAGCTATAATGTTTCATGTATAATTTTCCATATTTTAAACTGTTCCAATCCCTCTGAATTGACAGCCTTGTGTTTCAGATTATTTCACACTGAATATAATAAATATGGTACTAATGGGAAGAACCACTGCTGAATTCCTCTACACTGGATGGACAACTTGGGATAAATTATTTACTGATATTACTGCATTGCTCTAAGTGAAATACTGATAGATACAGAAGTCCTTACTAAACCTGAACAAGGTAGTCTGAGGTGAGTAGGTTTAAATTCAAAGAAGTTAAGTATGGGGCACTCCAGGATCTTGCCACTGAATTTCTATAGCCAACAATATACATAAATAACGGGAACTTCTTAACTCAGTGGTCATTATTCTGCAGGAGGGGATTTGTGACTGCTGTGAATTAAACACTGAACACAGTCCATAGTGTGAGGAAAGCTAATGCAATTTCAACTCTATAAATAAATGTGTCATGGAGAGGAAATGTGAAATAGTCTTACCCTATTTATTCTCTGCTTCAGACCTTAGCTGGAGTGATGTGTCTACTTTTGTGCACTCTGATTCAAAAAAGGAAGATACAGTCCAGTTGAAAATTCCAACAGAAAGTAGTGTTATTGATCAGGAGTCTAGAAAACATAAACTGTAATACTGAAAGAAGTGGGTAGTACATCTAGAGAAAGGAGACAGAGGGAAAGGAATAGGAATGTGATACCAGTGTTCAGACATACAAAGCTTGCTGCAAAGAAGGAAGTTGTAAATTGTTCTTGGTGTCCCCTGGGAATACAAAAAGAACTAATGGATTTAAATTGTAGCCAAGGAGATTTAAGGAAGACATTAGGACAGGCTTTCCATCTGTAACAGTAGTGACATATTGAAACAGATTGCCTGGGGAGGCTGTGGGATCTTCATTGCCAGACATTTTAAAGAACAGGTTAGACAAACTTCTGTCAGGAACGATTTGGAATAATTGATCCTGCCTTAGGGCAGAGGGCTGGACTAGATGACCTTGCAAGGTCCCTTCCCGCCCTATTTTCTGTGGTTCTCTCATTAGGAAGGCTGATGTCATATTCCTAGGACCTCACCACTCCTTTCAAAAGCAAAAACATGCTATAGGAATGGCGAGAGTCAGATTTAAACTGACAGTATCTGGGAAAAGGTGTTGTATCTACAGCACCTGGTCATGGAAGAAAGACACAGATCCTCCACAATTAGGAGAACAGCCGAGGCCCCCAAAAGGAGAGAGATAGCCCGTTTATTTTGATACACAATTTTATATAGAGTTTTCAAAGTGCGAGAGGATTGGAAGATGAAATCCCACCTCTCAACCAGACTGGTGAAGTGACCAGTCAGTCAGCTTTCCTTCTCCAGGAAGGAATGTAAACAAAACCATTGTTTTTAGTACAGTGCATGAGAAAGATAATCTGACTCGAGAACATAAACTTTTCAGAAGGCTTTCAAAAACAGGGCGACAAAAAGGTATCAGCTTAAGGTTGATATCCCACTCTTAATTACTAACACTTGAATATATGTAATGCGGCTGGACTTGTTCAACAGCTAAATACTTATGGGTTACACTACAATGAGTTTTTTGTGACCAGACTATGATCTTTTTAATGGCATGAGAATTTGTTTCTTGTAATGTGTATTAATCTTATATATTGCAACTTCCTTTATGTCACTTGAGTAAGTAGCAGGCAGTGATGTTCAGCATCTAATGTGTTCCAGATGGGTCACTCTCATTCCACATGCCATGACACATTTGTCCACATGCTATACTTCCACTCACTCACTCACTCACTCACTCACTCACTCACTCCAAAGCTCATTCCTCTGCTCCAATATATCATGATGCTAATGCTCAGCTTCATTATGTGGCTGTGTTTAAATAAACTAATGCCACTGCTAATGTGCTTGGTATACTTCTTGTCATCCTCAGACACTGGATATCCCTCCTGCTGCTTTCTGCTCACATGTTCTTTTATTCTTGTTGATAAATTTCATTTTCATCTCTTTTGCTGCTTTCCCTTCAAGATATGCTTGCATTACAAACTGCAGTTCAGCAGTTTAGCAGTTGGATTGCATCCAAATATTACCAAATGCCACATCTTTTAATATCAGGCAGAGCAGCTTGAATTTTCTTCCTTGGAGTGCTGTAAAAGACACACTGACATGTTTTCTGTGCAAATACCAAAAATAAAAAAATGCTTAACAAAAGATGGAGGGGTGTGAAGCAAGCTGAAAAGTCTGCATTCCCAGGATTTTCTATTTTCCCTGATTTCTGGATTCAATTCATGACCCAATTGCTGATCTGTGAAACTCTGTGGAAACATGCCAATTTCTAGCAGCCAAGAATTTATTACTGTCACTTTTGTGACTGGTAGTACCTTTGTGTTCAGCTAAATAACCATATGTGTTTTTATCCCCAAAGGCCATGCCTGGCCATTGATGGTCACGGTATTGCCAAGCCCTTGGATTCTAAAAAATTCATTGTCAAACCATGAAGTAGTATACATATACTGTATATATATATATATAGATATATATACATGTATATATAGAGATACATTTGTATGCATATACTATATATTTGAGTTTTAATTTCACCTTTCAGCATTTATGGCTTTCTGAGTTTTTCTCTACAGCTATGTGGAGAATAAAACCAGAAGTAAAAATAAAAACAAAACCAGAATAAAGCTGGGCTTTTTGCACACTCACATAATGCTTCCAGAAACTGAGATGTAGAAAAATTCATCTTATACCATGAAATCTGGTAGTGCTATAACTGGATATTTGGCCATTAAATTGTTTCACTTGCATCCTTCAGAGAGAAAGATGCTCTCAGTTGTTTTTCATAATTGTGAAATGCTTGTCAGGGTGCTTTAAGACACCCATTATTCTATGAAACTTTTCTATTTCCTTGTTAAAGACTTTCATATGCACTGCAGCTGTGGTACTGCATATGGTTTGCCCTAGAGGACTTCTCTTGATTGCCCTGGGCTTTGGTTCAGAGTCCAGAGTAAATTTTGCCATGTCTGTTCATTTCTTTTGCTTAAGACTTGTCCTTCACATGTTTTGGAGGTAGATGGACAAACAACGCAGATATTCAGGTGCATCCTGGTCACATGGCTGTGCTCCTTGTCCTTGTTGTGCATTCTGTGTGTGTATTCCCCAGCTTCTGCTGTGGTTGTATATGCAGTGGATAAAGTGCACCTCCAAGTCAGTGCTCCAGAACCCATGTGCCCCCAGAGTTTCAACTTGAGGTGCATTGGCTCAGCAAAGGCTTTTATGTGAGGGCAGATTTCCCCCACATCACTTGCTCCTACTTTGTGCTTTGCATTGCTCAAAACACTCCTTTTCTCTTCCCTGTGGGTACAGTCTGTGGCAAGGTATCCCTTCTCCCTGAAATGCAGTTTCATTCATTCTGCCCACCAGATAATAATGAAATTTAAAAGGAGGTAAATCTTGTTATTTAGACACAGCAACTCTGATCATTTCCTGCTCCTATCAGATGTTTCCTGTGCCATAGTGCTTCTTAATGTCTTGTTTTTCCATATTGGCACTTTTTGGTGGCAATGTATTTGAATTGTGAGTGCCCCAATATATTTTTTTCATGTACCTCTTGGGCTGTTTGCTCTTTAGTTCTTCTTACCTCCTACAGCCCTAGCATGGAAGCTGACACATGATCCAGCAAATCTGCCTTGCAAGGTAGTGAAAGCGCCTGTTCACTGCACCTCCTGAGCAGAACCAGTGTGTGTGAGCATTTGCAATGTGAGACTGCTTCTCAAACTCACCGATCTAAGGTGTTTACATCCTGTTGTACCTCTGCAAACCTCCTGTGCTGCCCTCTTTGCCCTCAGGTTTGGGTTGGCACAGACAATCGTGCCTGTGAATTGCACTCTACCAACTTCCCCACCTTCTCTGCACCTCTGGGGAGTTCAGAGAGTCCACAGTGGCTGCAGCACCAGCTGAATTTGGGGTTGAATGAGTTAGATTTAAGTGTGGATGCAAGCTATTTTTAAGGCACCTTTCAGTGCTTAAGAGCCTGTGTAGGTTCTAATAAATAAATGCTTTTGTCTCAGGTGTTGACTTTAGTGCAGTCATTCAGTACCACATGCACAAATACACACCCATGAATCTTGTTGAACTATGAGGTTTAGAAAGCCAGTTTCTTGGTGATGCATCATGAGCTTGTATGACATCTATCCTAACGGAACCCTAATCCGAGCCACAGACTCTGGAGTGCTACTTTAGTACAAAAATATAATAGTAATTTTTAAATGAATCAGGGAGATTTTAAAATCAATTTTCTTCAGCAAACAGCAATTATTGAAATGGTTGCAGTCACTGCTGAGGACTGAATGTATAAAGTGTTTCAAGACAGAGAATTGGATTCTCTAAACATATAATTTTTTTATCAATAATTCTTATGAGCAGTCTTCTTTCTGCCCTCTCCCTTTTGCCAAAACTCTCCCCTCTATTATATACTGAGCTCATTTGCCTCTCAGATAGCTGTGGATTTGTTGGTATACAAATCAATTTTGTTATTGACTAGAATGAACATTTGGAGTATAAGAATGCCATTGCTATTCATACCTAAAGGTAACCAATACCAGTACAGAGGGATAAAAATTTTCTAATCAAGTAAGCATCCTCTCCAGTCTTATTTTGTTTTTCTAAACCCCACAGAACTGTATCCTGTGAACAAAGCAGTGAGAGGCAGCAGCATTTACATCTTATTACCAAAGGAGGATCGGGAGAGAGAGAAACTTCTCTCCTGGTCTTGGCTCTTCCCATAGGCCAGCTCATCAGTCACTCACCCATAAGCAGCCTCTGTCTACTCTTTGACTGCAATGGTGATAATTATATGTCTGTCATCAATTTATTACCTTCAACACAGTGAAGAAGAAAGAAATCCCTTCTTGAAGAGCCTTGATGTCTCCTTGGGAATGGCAGACAGTAGTCTGCAACAACAGCTTTTAAGAGAGAGCATGTGATGGGAGATTACAGTGATGTGGTGTTATTTGCTTCAGCCTGGAATCTGTTCTGCAGAAGGAGTATTATTAGCATGTAAAAAGCAGAGAAAAGGGGAAAGAATGGCAAAAAGGGGTGGAGTTTGCCCTGCTCCTGGCCTGTTCCACTGGCCAGTTCCCACTGCTCCTGACCAGTTGAGTAGATACGTCCAGCCCCATTTGGGGTGTTTCAGGATTTCCTTGCCCAGAGACACCCAGCAGATTTGCGCTTGCTTGTAGATTCTTCCTTCATTTAAGCCTGAAGTGAGTCGGGGGCGAACAGAGGGTCAGAGACGGATTTTGCAAACTCTTCCCGAGGGTCCGCCAGGGCCTGTCCCTCGGGGCTGTGGCGGCTCCGGCAGCGCTCCGCGGCGCTGCCCGCCCGGCTACCGCGCCCGCTACACTGCCCGGGCCGCTCCTGGCCCGCATTGCCCTGCCCTGCCCTGCCCTGCCCTGACAGCACGGGGCTGGGGTTGGCAGGGTTATTTTCTTTGGGTTTCTCTATTTCCCCCTGCCTCCCCTTTTTCTCCTTCCCTCCTCTCTCTCCTACATGTCTAAAGTAACACCTGCTGTTCGGGTTTGTATTTGATTTGGGGTGAGTGAGGAGTAAAGTGCTGCGAGGGGCAAGTTAGAGCGATGCTTTCCTCTGGTGAGAAAGCTGTGTTCTTGGGTTCAAGAATCACAGCAGCACAGAACATTCTGAGCTGGAAGGATCACTGAGTCCAAGCCCTGGCTCTGCACAGGGCACCCCCAAGAATCACACTGCGGTGCCCCAGAGCACTGTCCAGATGTTTCTTAAACTCTGTCAGGTTTGATGCTGTGACCACTTCCCTGGGGAGTCTGTCGCAGCCCCCAGCCACCCTCTGGGTGAAGAACCTTTTTCTAATATCCAATCTAAACCTCTCCTGACACCTTCAGGCCATTCCCTCAGGTCCTGTCACTGGTTGCCAGCAGTGGCTGCTTGTTGAGGGCTGCATCGTGGGACATCTTCTGCACTCCCAGTTCCCACTGTTCTACTTTTGTTGGCTCTTGCCTTACCCTGTGCTACCATAGGTGATTAGGAGCTGGAGCCCAGGGTGTCAGGGCCTCAAGGCTGGCAAGCCCCAATGTGAGGATGGGGACAGGGATGAGGCACACCAGGGCTTGCACACTGCTCTGGCCACTGACCCACCATGACCCAGGATTTGTGACCTAACTGATGGGTAAGGCAATCAGGCCCCTCATGTTGGTTAGGGATGGGTGGGAGATTAATTGCAAAGAGTATCGGGGACTGTCTGTGGAGCACTCAGTGAATAGACCAAAAATGGAGCTTAGCGAGACAGCCTTAAAATTCAGTGAAGAAAAGCCATAGTGGAAAAGAGGCTCCTTTCTGATGTAAGGTACTGGTTATGGGCTATATCTTGCAATTATTATACCGACAGTTGGGAAGTTAAGTGAAAAGTCCCCATTGGCTTCAGTGGGAGCCTCCGTAACAGCCTCACAGATGTGAGGGAGCCATAGCACAATTCTGTGTGCTACCACTGAAACAGTATCATCAATATCTGAATCTGGCAACTTCTTTTTGATTTGGCTGGCTCTGTTTGCAGTGCCTTGACCTGTTATCTGTACACATTATTTATCACTTATCTCCCAGCACAGATGTTCCCAGAATTTTATTAAGCAGGACAAACCGTAGTTGAATATTTAGGCTGAAGTGCAATTGGTAATGCAAAAGCAGTGGCCCTAGTAAGGTGTGATTTCTAATATGCTATAAAGTGCAGAAGAGCTCAGGTCAATTAATCAATATTTGTGGAATTGCAGAGTAAAATTCCCAACTACTGGATGTTTGATACCTGGATATTTAATCATTATATTATGTATACTTACTGAGCCTGTATACATAGGCTCTGTCTTAAAAAGGCAGTATGTGCTGGAGACATAAAGTCCTGCTGGAGACATAAATTCATGCTGGAGACATAAAGTCCTGCTGGAGGTGATAAGGCTTTCTGATATGTCTGAATCTGACCTCTTATGGGAATAGCATCCATGCACACATCAGGTGATGAAACTTGCCCAACATGATTTGGAGCAGGAGCTCATTTAAATGAATCTGCCTTTTGGTGGCTGCCTGACTACTCATAGCTTCTCTTGAATGCCAGTCCAGTCCTTTTTTAAAATGAGAACAGTAAGATAGCTGTCCTTAGCAAAACATAATGACACCCACTGGTGAAGACTTTCACATGCTGTTTTCTCTTTGTTTTGTAATTGTATTTTTAAATAAAAGTGAGCGGACACTGAGATTTTGAGCCGAACACTTCGGAATGTAGACGTAGGTAGAAAGCCAGTCCCATGTCCACAAGGTCCACTTTTCCTTCTTAATATATCCATCCCATAACCTTGAATGCTTTTTGGAGATATCTGTAGACTTAACTGAATGAAAGCAAGGGATGAACAAGCCATTTTGTTTCTTAAGCAAATAAATACATCGATATTATTAAACATGAATGTCTGAAGTTAAGCATCAAAAGTAATTTTTTGGCATCTGAGTATCTGCTCTCTGTACTCTTGTTTGTTTTTTAGGTGCTAGCTTTTTAGCTTTCCGTGGCAAAAACCAGTCCTTTCTCCATGACAACCTCTAATTGTTTCAGCAGAGCACTTTCTTTAAGCACCCTGTCTCTTGGGCATTTTGAAGCATAGAGTACAGCTTCCCCAGACCCATAGTTGCCTGCTACAGTCCTGCTGATGGGGTTTCACCCAGACAACATTTAGACACATACCAAAGAGCAGGGAGAGAAGAGGAAGAAATATGATGTCATCTCTAGACACCTTTATTTCCCTGCCACTGGGAAGCATAATTTCTGTATAGGCTGTCTGTCTTCACCTGTGAATGGGGGAGACAGTGGTAAGCCAGAGACCAAGACAGCAGAGCCATCATTGCTCCTCACAGCTCACAAAGAATCAGACCTGTGATTCAGCTATGCTTTTGCCACCAAACCAGTGCAGGCCAGGGATGATGCCATGGCCACTGAGGTAAGATCTCACTTAAAGCTGGAATTTTACCACTCTGCTTTCTCTGCCAAGGTGACTGCTCTCCTTGGGCTACTGGTCACCTCTCATATTCCTCTGATTGGCCCTCTTTATACTACCAGTGACAACGAGGTACTCCTAAGTGCAAATTATTGCAAATAAATGGGCATAAATATCTATGAATAAAATATCTAAGAATTACAGAAATTAATGCTACTGATAATTAAATTGGCAACCCCATCTGCTGTGCAGCTGACCAGGGTTAGCTTCGCTTTACTTTGGCAGCTGTGTCCACACTGTCTTGAGGTGAAACTTAAGTTCCTCTTCGCCTGTCTGGCAGGCAGTGATCCTGTAAAGTGTAAGTCTTTGAAGGCAGGCCTCTTTACATGGCTAAGCACGTCCAACATGCTCCAAGGCCACCCTGTTCACACAGGGAGCTGGGCTGCAAACCATCTGTGGGGGCAGCAGAGCTGCCAGTAACTAAAGACACTCCAGAAGCTGCTCTTTCAGAGAGGTCCAGATGAAACCAGAGAGGCTGTTTACTTCATGTGAAATAGAGGTTTAAAAGCTCAGGCATCCTTTCTAATCTAGAGCAAGGGGGCTCTGTTGGTTGTATCATGAGCATATTGCTCTATTTCAGGAAGTCTGAGTGTGAGGCAGTTGTCCCTCCACCCAGTGGGGGACCACAAACAGGTGGCAGAGTTTTATGACCATCCGGGCCTTCTCAGGTTGCCAAATGGGTGGGAGAATCCCTTCTAGATCCTGCCCAGCTGAGAAGGGGATTCCAGGGGGTTCCTACTATGGATAAGGCTGACAACCCAGCTCTGCTGTAATTGCAGCATCAGAAGGGGGCAATACTAGGTACAGATGATGGGGGTTATTTACTACTCCCCCCACTTTCTCCAGGAAGCCCCTTCTGTTCTTTGCACCCAGTTTTAGCAGCTCGGGAGTACTGAAATCTCGAGAGCTCTTGGTGCTTACACCAAAAATGAAACAAAGAAAGAATGAGAGAAGGTTGATTCAGTTTCTTGTATAACAATCTCCATCCTTCAAACTCTGGGATAAATGTTTGCAGAATGAGACCCTTCAGTGAAACACCTGCTTTGAATTTCAAGCCCAAACTTCTCTCACCATATGCAAAGACTTTGTCGTCACACAGATCCTTGTCATCACATCTGTTTGATCAAAGCGTTCCTGGACAGAAAGTGGGGGTTGTGACTGCCAAGCAGAAAAAAAAAAATAGTAGCTGTATGCCTTATCCAAGCCTGTCATTGCTCTTATGGCTGCACTCACAAAAGCTGCTGCCTTTGCCTGCAGAGCCAGTGTTTAACACCTTTGTTTACCAGAGCTCCAGATAACCAAAGCTCCAGTTCTCTGCAGGAGGTGCTACAGAAAAGCAAGAGTCTCTCCTAGCTTATTCAGAGACCCAGGGTTTCTGAAGAACGTACAGGAAGACCTGTCTAGAAATTAATATTCCCACTATTCCTTGCCTAATTTTTCAAAACTTAGTTTTATTTAATGGGTTTTAAAATCTGGATAGTCTTTCCCACATCCCTTCTCCTCCACACTATGTAGTTAATTTCTGGACAATAAGCATTTGCACCAACCAAACATATCAGCAGGTTTAAAAAAATGAAACAGGTACTTTACATGTAATTAATTTAGTGATTTGCTCAGTTGCTGATTCACGTGCATAACCTCAATTAACATTAATGAGAGTTATGTAGGCATGTCAAGGGCAGAATAGACCCCTAATAATCTAACATGGAATGTTATTACATTACTGATGAAATTATATCCTGCACACACATAATTTCTACTTTACTTCATGAATTGCTCTTCAAATGTGGTGGCTACTCATCTATTATGCTGCAGATGTTAGTGCTGAAGTTACACTAAGCATTACCTTTTCCTCTTCATTGTTCTGCTGCCTGTCCACGAGAGATACAGGGAGCTAAATAAGTAACCTGCCAGTTGGTGTTTTTGCAAAGCTACAAGTTTTGGATTCTTTGAAGGTGATACTGGAAGTCAGAAACAATCATAAAACAACAAACCTCAGCAGAACAGCATGTCATCTGTCCTTCAGAATTTTATTTTTATTTATTTTTAATTGGAATCTGAGCAAGCATGGCTGAGACACCTTTAGCCTCATGGTCAAAGAAAGTCACATGTACGTGAATCATACCTCTGAAGGAGGTATTGAAACAATTCTGCTCTTCCAGAGGATTTTTAGTCTTTGTTAAATAATTCTTCTTTTGGGAGAGAGAAGGAAGAGGAGTAGTCCTATCCTGGGGCACCAACAGGATGTTAGTGAAAACGAAAGAAATTCAGAAAACTGAATGTTATCTAATTGGTGTAAATAGCAATTTTCAGGTAATAAAGCTTAACACAACTGGCTCAGTCTGCTCTCTCTCTTATTCTGTCTGGTGAAGTTGTTGTATGTGGACAACTGCTTTTGGGTTTTGGCTGTGGGACATATTCTGTCCCTGTGTTTGTACCACTGGTCTCTGAACTGTCACACACATTTCAGCATCTTTATCTTGAGGCTCCGTACTGCACTTCTGCAGAAGATAAGGCCTAATACATTTCTGAGTGTGTGGGCTACTGCTCAAACTTGTGTATTTGTAGTAACATAGTATATCCCTGCAACTAATCGTCCCTGTGGCCGTCTTGCTGTGACAATTGTGCCCAGTACCTTGGATATTATACTGCTATGGAGCCAGAGGTACACACAGTATGCCTGCACCTTTACAGGATCACACAGCTAAGCCAAGTAGTTCAGATTAGCTTGGTAATTAAGGGATAGTGAGAAGCAGGGAATCCTTAATGCTGACTGACAACATGGCACTAGTTGATGGAAAGAGAAAAGAAGCCCTTGCAAAAACTTGAACATTGTGAAACAGCCAAAGCCCCTGAGTTAATGCTTTCTCTATGCAATCACTATCAGGCAGGTGGCATGTTCTGGGCTGAAGGTAAATAGTGATAAACAACATCCAGCAATCTCTTACTGAGGAATTTGGTTATACTACTTCTGTTTGTGTAGGGACTAATGTTAGTTAAGGCGTTTGCTAAAAGAGAGCTCTGTTTCCAAGGTAACATCTACCTAACTTTATTACTAAAACTGCACTAATTCAAACAGGGATCTGAACAAACAGATTCATGTTAATTTCAAGCTCCATTAAAAACACAAGGAAAAAAAAAATCAATGTTTACCAAATGGAAAAAGAAAAGAAATCAATAAAGAAATTTTGTTTTCAGCCTTTTAAGTGGGGTTTTGTAAACAGTAGAGGTTAAAACAGTAGAACTACTTGAGAGGGATACACAGCATCCTTGTAAGCTGTACTGTAAACAGGAGAACAAAAAGATTCAGTGATAATGTATGAATAATTACTAGAGCTGTAAAAGCCTGAAAAATATAAGGACAGAAATAGGATGACCACGTGCAGCCAGGTCTCTCAACATGTTGTCCAGTGCCCCTGGGCTGTGCCTCAAGAGCAATGGCCAGAAGCCTCATAGAAGAGCACAGGTGTGGTTGTGTCACAGCCTACATTACTGTGAGCGGTGTGAGTGACAGCAGTCTGCCTGTGTCACTGCTGGGACTCAAACATTTGCTAGCAACCAGCATACAAACACTCAGGGGATCCTGGTTATGTGGTTTGACTCCTACCACATGCTGAAGCCCCTGCTGCCCCCGTTTTCCCTGCTGTGGCTTCCCTTGCTGGGAGAGGGGCAGGTACACTGGCACAGCTGCAGTCTGGGCACAGCTGGTAGCACGCTGGCACGGTGATAGCTGGGACTGTCAGGCGGTACGTGCTGCTCAGAGGGGTCTTGGAGGTGCGGTTTTACTCGTGGTTGAGACACTTACTTAGCACTTGGGACATCTGCATCCATCTCTTCCTTGCTCTTTGTCTTGACCTCCCTCCCCCCCNGGGTCACAGCTCTCTGGTGCCATTTTAAGGCTAAACCCAGTATTAGGAGCAGCAGCTTGGAAGGCAGCAAGGTTTCAAGGGCACCAAGTGAGCCATTTTTAAATCAGGCCTTTTCATGGTAACTCAGCTCTTCATGCTTTACAGGACATTTATTTGATTCCAGAAGCTGCAGTTCCTTTCCTTTCCTTTCAAATTAAGGTTGTCTTGGCAGGTCCATAAGTTTTGAAACTCTTCAAAAAAGATCTCTGCAAGGAGTAGCAATGGCTTTTCCCCTTCACCGGGCCGTATCTTTTCCAATTTGCCACTGTTAATAAATATTCTCATTTCCAAAATCTGGATGGAGGAAGGAGGGAGCTATAAAGAGATATATTTTCTGAATTCTCCACAATACTGTGTATCCTAGACAAAATATTGTTTTATTATTTAAAAGAGTGAAAATAATTGGCTGTAGCCTTGAAGTGCCCAAAATACACTTAGTGACAATTCCTGAGTCAGCTCTTCAAAATCCAAATTATTTCAATATTTTCTGGAACAGGGTATCTCATTCCTTTCCCTAAAACTTTTACTGCTGAGTACTCTCCTCAAATAATGACGTTTCATATAGGTGTGTGATAGTAGGTTTTACCTACCTGGCTAGAACACAGTGACAGTAATGTCACGTGCCTGCCCCTTGTGAATTGTTGCAGTCTGTGAATAACAAATGGTCTTACAGGGCTCTCCAAAACAAGGAGAGAAGGGCACAGAGTATGCAGGCAGTGCTTACACACCAAGTGTCTAGTTTTTAGTCTTTACATTCCTTGTACCTGTAAAGAAAAATATCCGGGAGGACAAAAGGCAAAATCTCAAGGTCATGCATTGATAAGGCCTATCTGGTAAAGACACAAAGCAAATGGGACCA
>VZTR01003525.1:118919-154705 GCA_013400775.1 Chaetops frenatus
AAAAAAAAAAAAAAAAAAATCTACTGCACAATGCAGTAGTTTATTTTAGTAATCCTCCTAAGGAAAACTAATAATTGGAATATCTTTCAGAACACAGTGAAAGATGTAACCAAATAAAACCTGAGTGCAGCAGTCCTTGGAAAGGAGAGAATGATGACAACAGAAGTCTCTGGCAACATTTGTGATGATTTCTGTCAGGACAGCTATTTCTCCCGGCATTAGTCTTTTGTAGAGGCACCCTCTATTAAAAAAGCACATTATACCCTCTCCTCTCCCTCTTCCTCTCCCTCTCCCTCTCCCTCTCCCTCTTCCCAACTCACTAGTATTATACTGTTTGCCCCAAATTCTAAATGGTATTTGATTTAAATCTTCTTTGATCCAGTTTCTTCACCTTGGCATCCCATCAGCTGGCAAACACAAGTAATGAAATGAAGTGAACACAGTTAAGTTGATATCTTAAATGCACACAAATCCCACATGCTGTGGCAACAACAAAATGAATAACAAACATGCTGCATGAAAATCCTCTTAAGTTCCTTTTTTCTCAATTCCAGCCTTGCATACAAGAGGAGAAACATCTTAAAAAATAATCCTGTAATATTACTGAACTAACAGCATTGGCATGAGGCACAGGATGGTCTTATGCTTCTCTGCATATCTCAGACAATCACAGCTGCTGCTAGTAAATTAATGGCTGCAAGGAGGTTGGAAGAGGGAGAATGAGGACAAAAAAGGGAAATGGAAAGCCTTGTAGGTGGCCTTGTCTCTGCCAAAATGAAATATTTTCATTGGAGCTTTTTCCATTCAAGAATTGGCAGTTTTATCCAGAGGCCTCAAACAGAAAAATTCTTACTGTTTTAAGAGTGGCTGTTAATGGCATGTAGCACTCTATCTGCTTATGTACATAAATGAATATCTATTTAATAATAGAATTGTTTTCTCTTTAAGGTGCCTTTCCTCTTTCTTTAAGTTCTTGCCTGCCAGGTCTCCCTCCCTGCTTCCCTTTGCCCTGGAAATTAAACCTTGGTACTTTATGCAAGATTTATGCTAGAGACATTAGCTGGTATTTCATTGTCTGTCAGGGTGTGATTCTGCTGTGACATTTTCAGCTATATTTTTATGGTAGCTGCAGTTAAACCAACATGAAGCATAAAAACAAACAATTTTTTTTCCCCCGACAGAGTTCACTTATATCAGTGAACCAGACTAAAAGGTGCACTACCCAAAGCACTTTTGTCTGGTTTTATTTACATCTGCCCCAGAGGGCTTTGCTGGCCTGGACATAGCTGGGCTGCCAGTAGCTCAGATGGAGAGTGCGGGTGTGGTGTGTCTGTGCCTTTGTGCAAGAAGGGTAGCTGAAGTGCAGAGTGAATAGTGAAAGAAAAAAATAGGTCTAATTAATCTGGTGTTTGGGTGAAAACCCCCAAAGTGCATAAGTTAGAAGAAAAATTAGCAGAGCATCCTGACATGTCCAAGACCCACTGACTTGTGCTGTCTCTTGGATTCGGTGGAAGTGTCTGAAGAGGTTGCTGACTTCTGCCTGCTCACCTCACCTCAGCCAGAGCTTACTGCTCTCCAAGGCAGGCTGTGATGGAACAACTGACCTGGCTGTTCCTTCAGGTGCCCCAAGTAATAACCAACCATATTTGATTCACAGAAATTTTTCCCAACAAATGCTCTATTCGTAACAGTCCTGTAGGAGATCTGATTTTCAATGCCAAAGCTTCCTGCCTGCTCTGGACTTCTTCGATTGGATTTGAAGGGTGGACAGAGCACACAGGAAGAGTACTATTAACCTAGAAAGTGATTTGATGGCCACAGTCAGTACTTTAATCAGCAAGGACAGTTATCCTTGGGGCTGAAGTCCTTAGTGACGATAATCAATGGCCAATGGCTCTTCTTTTCCTCCCACCTTAATAAAGCACAACCCACAAAATCGGTGGTGAAGGGACATAGGAGGAAAGGGGAAAAAACCCAAAAGGAGATGCCAGGCAGCCCCTGTGGTGGTGGGAGGGCTGGATCCTGTAGAGCCAGAGGGACAATAGTGGGAATGGAGGTATGCAGGGACCCAGGATGCAGGAGACTAGGAAAATCCTGAGCAAGGAGGGAATGGGAACCTGTGATCAATGGGCTTACATTATTATGAACCCATAATCTCAGCATGTAGAGTAGAGTGGGACTCCTTCATTTACTCACTTAAACCTATGTTTCTCCCTTCAGTTCAGAGCCATTCAGCTGCAATGCCTTTTTTATTGGAAACTTTCCCCAATTTTATTGGAATGTCCTTTGTCTCCCTTTTCCCTTTCCAGCACATAGTCTTTGCACTGTTAAATACTGATGCATTCTCATTCCACAAAGTTGTCTGCCACTTGAGTTCCTTAGGCTTTGTATGTTGTTTTCTCTTCAGTGCTTGCTTTCAACCTCTCTGGACCTAGAGAGAAAGAGGAGTGGGGGCAGACTGAGGTGAATTGATCATCTACAGTAAGTCAGTGTAATTCCACTGACTAAATGAACTGAATTACTGTAGCTGAGAGCCAGCTTTGTCACATCTTTCTCTTCTGTGTATTTTGAATTGCCTGTTGTGAAAAAACACCACAAAACAACAGAAAACCCCCACTCCACCAAAACTCTCGCTCTTTCTGGTTTTGCTCTCCTAAGAGGTGCAGCTGTATGCTAATAGTCTACTTCTCTAGTGGGAAATAGAAAGGGCTATAACATGCTTTGATAAACCAGGAAGCAGACTCTGACACTAGTGTGCAGGGAGAGAAACATATGGAGCTTTTATTCCCACTTTCTTTCCCTCACATCAATTTCACAGTCTTTTAGTTCTGTTGACCTCCATAGAGTCCCTCCTAATTTACAGCGCCATAAACAAAGTCAGAACGATACCCCTTAAAATGTGGAGAATTGTTTTCGGCGTGCATGGAGGAGAATGGCCTGTTCCAGGGATTTGCAAAGGCATCTCTTTGCTCGGTGAGATTCTTGCATTATAGACCTTCTCCCATACTTCTGCTGCTATTATTGGCATGTTTTGTTTGGATGGGTAAGAAAGATACAAACAACAATGCAATCACATAGCCTGATGCTTTGGAAGAATATGAGAGACTCAGTTTCCACCATGTTTTCTTTTAAACAAACTCTTGGAAATTGCATGATCAAGGCTGGAGCAACAGTCAAGCCCTTGACTATGACAATAGCTCAAGGATGTGTTTGGGTTTACCGTTCTGTTGATTGATTTCGTGCCATTAATGGGCTGGAAGCCCTTTATCTTGCCCCTGTGCCTCCCTGTGCCCTGGTGCATGTCCTAGGCCTGCCATTAATCAGACTAGATGGGCTGTTCCATCTTATTCCTTAATTAAGCCTTGTCAGTAATTTACATGAGATTAATACCTTTTTACATGGAGCTGGAGTTTCATCTATTTGGGGGATGAGTTATTGAACAGCATTATATGAAATAAATCAATAAAATATTACTGGGAATGAGAATGAACGTTCTCTCCCTTGCACTTCAGTCCTTTCACCAAGCTCAGAGAAAAAATTCATTCAAGGGAGACATTCATGTGTGCAGTCAGCTTTCCATCTTCCAGCTAGACGTGATGTCTATTAGTATCTCTGATCACCTTGCTTTCATGACCTGAATCATAAAGTTGTGACCTGAGGGAATGCTGGTAAGAATGAGAGGTGCTTTTAACCAGTTACAGCATAGTGACCCTGTTATGATATGACTCAGACCCCAGTCTTTTCAGGGGTGACGACACAACCAACACCCTCAAAACTGGTCTGAAGTTACTATTAAATGAGTGCTTTGTATGACCATATGTACTCATTATTCATGAGGAACAGCAGAAAGGTCATCAGTGGGTGATGTCCAGAACATTTAGCCTAATTGCAGGAGTTTGTTACACTAATACAACCTGTTTACCAAATGCAAATAGCTTCCCCATAATATCATGTCTTGATTGTGTTCCAGTGCCGATGAAGATTTTTTCCTGACCACATTTCTTGCCTGTGGTGACTTCCCTTGAATGGGGCTGTCTGAGCAGGACACGTTTCTCAGTAGAGGCATCCTTCCAGGAAAGCTCCAGATGCTCTTGAAAAATAGAGCTAGTCTTTCATCCTTGTCTTCCATATCTTCTCTTCCTCTCCCAAGCTTGACATCTGGGATGAATCTGACATATGCTCTCTCTCCACAAAGACATATAGTTTCCCCTTGGGGGGTGGCTAGTTACTTTTCAGTGCCAGTCTTCCTGCTCTTCCACCCAGCCTTATCCCAAATAAGAAATTGCAGAGGCTTTGTTCTTCTATCCCTTTCTGTTAAAATAACATTCACCATTTGATTTACAACCTGTCACAGAATAGGCTTTCCAAGAAACAGAAAGCTTATTTTCTTTGTAATAATTGTTCATGTCTTCATAATAATCTATTCTAACACATGACCAGAGTCAGGCCCAGAGATGCGAAATGGTCTAACATTCACTGACTCAAGTGGCTGCTATAACAAGTACAAGGAGAGGGGAAAATGCTAATGTGGACTAAGAGATGGACTTCAGTTCATAGGTGTTTGTTGAGATGGCAGAGTTCATCACTAGCCTGGAGCTTCTGTTGGTTTGAAAAAAACAACTCATCTCCTTCTAAATTTTTGGCAGAAGAAGAGGGCTTTTCTCTTACCTGTAAATAATTCAGAAGAGTCTTTTGACTAGATAATAAAACAAGGGCAACCTTCACTTCTAACCAGCTTCTCGCTGTCCCTCTTTCTCTTCATTGCTAGTTTCAGCTTCACTGCCATTAGCACTGAAGAGCCTCCTTGAACGCTTGTACCATAGGGAAGGGTTCACAGAGCTAAGAAACAAGGTGCTGTCTTGACAGCAGGCTCTGCCTAAAGGAGGGGTTAATGTGCTTTTCTGGCTTCAGATGAACCCAGTTCCAGGGCACTCCTGTGTTCCATCTGTCCTTTTCTTTTCCTGCTAAACATCATCCCTGCTTTGTATCTGCCACCATAACTGCAGGTTGGAGGTGCTCACTAACCCAGTTCTGTCACAGTAATCTGGGTCAGCCTCAACACTTCCAGTACTATGTTTATTTTTGTAACTCTCATCATTTCAACAGTTGGGTTAGAGAGCCCTTTCATGTGCAGTTATGCTGACAAAATTGCCGGGGAAGTGAACTCCGGAGGGGGCTGAGAGGAGCAGGACAGGGCTGCCAGTGGCCAGGACAGCAGGCTGACCATTCCCTAAAGCACACAATAAACAAACCTGGGAGGAAGGGACAGCCCACATCAGCGTTTTAGCGTCTTGAGGCTTTTGTCCTCTCCTGATAACAAGAGTAGGTGGGAAGTATACAGATTTAGAAGTTCATTCCTAAATTCATTATGTGTTTGCATGTTAACAAAGGCTAAATTCCTTAGCTAAACTCCTTTCACCTTGCCATGGCCCTTCTTTAGCTGAAGTGGCTGATTTGAGACTCATTGCAGTGAGCCTTGTAGGGTGCAGGTACCAAGCTACAAAAGATTTTCTGAAGAGAAGGTCATTACAGTTTCTCAGGTATGCCTTCAAGTTGCTGAAAACGTGCATGGGCATCAAAATAGTGCAAAAGCTGCACAATCTCCACCGAAACAGCACAGCAGCAGATGGATTTGCTGAGGAATGTAACTGTTGGCAAATGCTAGGATTTTTTTACTTAATATCAAAAAGGACAAAGCTACAAAATTTGGATCTGAACTTCCCTGAAGTTTATTAGAGGAGCAGGGAGGAACTGTTTGTATCAGAAGTTTTGGTCTATCTCCTTTTTTGATATTTGACTGTTGTCAAAAGGCGTCAGTGAAAGAAAGAAAATAAATCTTCTGGACACTCTGCTTTATTATTAGCTATGCTTGATATTTTCCTATCTGCTCTTCTTTTAACCCTTCTCACCTCTATTTCCATCCTTCATTTCTACATTCTAGAGCTGTTTCTCTATGAAAAAGCCAACTACAAAATCTTTAGACATTTGCCCCTGGAAAAATAATATACAGGAGTAAGAGCTTCATGAGGATCTGAGTCCAAGCAGATGTTACTAACTTGGGACTGAGTAAAGCAGCCCTACTACCTCTGAAAACAAACCAGCCCTGCTGTCCCAGCCCCTGTCACCTCTTCAATAATACCTGATCACTGGAGCAGGCTTGGCAATTCAAGGAAAGCTGTCCTTTTGCCCTTGTGAAACTGGCACACAGGCATACACTGCCAGCTCAGTGTCGAATTGTTGTGACACTGTAGTTGCAAAACATTTTACACACAGTTGGAAGCAGCTTTTGCATTACTTCCATCTCCTCAGGCTTTCCAACCTCTTTTTTCAGCCTCTCCCTGTAGCCAACAGAATGAAAATGTCAAGAGTGTTCTCAGACCCACTCTCCTGGGCACATTCACGTGAGTGAAAACGAGTTTGTGGCTGTGAGTGCGCTATACATTTATTGAGCTATCTCCAGAGATACCTGTGGTCACTTTTTCAATTCAGCCCTAACTACATCCATGTCATGGTGGAAATGAAGCAGCTAGTGTAAATAAATAGATGTTTTGTGCCTGCGGTTTAGATCACTTGAACTGTCTTTTAGAGTTGAGGTAGAGAGTTAAAAACTGACTGTGGCAGAAAAACCTTAGCAGCTACTCACCCCACAGTACACAGCCAACCCCTGAGCAAGGATATCCACAGAGGACAGTGCCTGAGTGCTTGTAAGTGTTTAGATTCACACTTGGGTCTGTAGCAGTGTAATTTTCCTGTAGAGCCAAGCTTTTAAATGTTAAATTGAATTGATTCTCAGATTTATACTGTATTTGAGATGCATACGTGCACTTATTTATACTGTCATATACACATGTGCTTAATCTAACTTTTCACCTTTGATCACCTCAGTCCTTAGCCCTGGTTGCTCTTTTCTTCAAGAACAACTTTTTGGTTGTGGATTCCCCTGGGATTACATAGCTGGAAATCTCAAATCTAATTAGAACGAATTTATCTACTTGTAAATGTGGCCCTATATCAGAGATTTCATACCTCAGACAATTTCCTTTAAGCTTCTGCACATAGGCCAAGAGCAAAAATTTCCTTTTCAAATACAAAATCCTGCTTCCAGTCAAAAATCAACCATCCAATCAATCAATTAGCTTGTCTGCTGCTTTTGCTGTATGTACAATATTAAATCCCCTGAAAAGTGACATTTGTAAGAAACAATTATCAATATATATCATTATGAGTGCTTGAAAAGAAGGCTTTCTGCTACTGGGTGGCTGAGGATTTCCAGAGAAACACAGCAAGTGTTTCCAATTGTAGCGGTGGTAAAAAACAAGATTTTAAAGTCAAAATGACTGACAGAACTGCTGTTTTAGGGAGTTGCTTAAACATTTTAAAATGCACCATTTATATTTATTTTGCCTTCCAGGTCTCTGCTTGGACAAATTAGCAGTATAAATCAAGACATTAAAAAAGAAAACTTCAATAAAGTCTCAGATTTAGAGTTTGTGCCTCTAAATTCCTTGGCATAAACAGGAGGCAGTGGTATGGCACAGTAAAAATCCAAGTGTCAGTAATGCCAGGATGACAAATGTATCTCACTTGTGGCCTCATTAATCATGAGTGGAGCAGGCATCCCAATTTCATGTCAATAACAGCTTTACACCACACTGGAAAATAAGAAGTCCTCTACAGATATCCTCAGACAGTGAGAAATCCTGGTCCTTTCTGGTGTAAACCACCTGAACTCGGCAAAGGGCTGACAAGCAATGATCATTTTTCTTAGCTGAGCATCTGACCTACCTTTGCTATTCATTATTACTGTATTATTTTTTGGAAGTCAGCAGAGTTCTTCTGGCTCTGGACAAAGTGTTTGTCTTGTAATCTAACCAGACTGGGGATGCCTCTAAATACACTTTGGGAATTTTATAAAAAATGCAGCCTCTGCCTCAGCTATAGAAAATAAATTGAAGGGTTGTTTCCCATTGGGTGAAACTGATACCATCTTAGGACACTTTTGATCCCTAGATAAGGGGACCACACAAGCAATCCTAAAATACATTTACCACTTGAGTTGTTAAATTGTCAAAGGGTGGTAACTAAAAAAGGAAGTATTTGGGTAAGTACAGCTACATTTCTTTAAAAGCTCTTTGCTTCCTCTTCCTCCAAGTTGTGCACGTGGAAGGTTTTCCTTGCTCTCCCTGTCTCTACACCTCTGCAGCAACATTCATTTGGGATGAGGGAGACGTTGCTGTCAGGACTGACTCAGGTAGAAAGCCCTCACTACTTTTTGGTAGGAGTAGTGTCCAGGTGGATTAGGTCCTTGCTCTGTGTGACCTCACTGCCACACACACTAGCAGAAGGGAGGCAATACAGATGCTGGGCTAAGGGCAGGACCCTCCAGGTCTTTTGGACGCTGTCTGCATGTGCATCAGCTTTGTCTAAGAGCCAAAACACTCCATGAGGAGAGGGCAAGAAAATCCATTTCTCTCCTGCATCCCCTCCAAGTATATCTCTGTATACTTAATTCAAAATTCAGACTTTCACCAAAAAGCTCATCATAGAGTGATGCTGATCAGGAGTCCTTCTGACTGCTGTCCAAATCTCCAAGTGGCCCTTAAAGGCAAGGCAGTCTGCCTTTCCAGCTCATCTGTGCCCAGCCTACTCCCTGGCCCCAGAGGGTGAGCTGCAGTTCAGGTCAGCCAATCTGGAGCCTGCAGGATGCCTGTGGGGCTGCTGCCTCAGCAGCAGCAGTGGAGCATTTGGAGGACACATGAGTTCTAGATGTCACGGAACGTTCTCAGCTCAAAGAAAATGGCATGGCTGACTGTTCCTTTCAACACGAGCTGCCATGCAGGGTGACAGTAGTGCAGCTGATGGGCCACATGCAGCTCCTGAGTGCATCTGCTGCTGCTGCACATGGTGCTTGGTGAAAACCCCCAGTGGGGCTGAAGTGCGGGAGCCAGAGGTGTCCTCACCTCCTTCCCTCCTCTCCATGTGGCATCATAGTGCAGGAGGAAGAGCCAAAAGCAGCAGAAGACACATCACCAAGCACCTTGATTCTCCTCCCTGCTGGAAAAACAGAGCATCCTATAGGCAGAGAACTCCTGCTGCAATATTCCTCCCAAATCCCAGCATGTTTAAGGTGCTCTCAAGATAATTGAGTATCCAGATGATGACATGCAAATGCCTGTCATCAGGAAGGTAGGGTATTTTCAGCTGAAGTTGATAGGCTGGTCATATGGATGAACGGAGATTGAAAAAGAAAGACCTGGACCAAAATAGTTTTCTAGATGTTACTAGCAGCCTCCTACAGGCTGCTAGCAGGTTGCATCCCAGGATGCACAAGTAACCAGTGAGGTGCCTGCTGCAGCAGCCACCCATGTGCTTACATGACATGAAAGTGGTATCACTATGTGTGCACATGCCTCAGTCTGAAAAGAGGAGCCAAGAGAAGTAAAAGTAATAGGAAGAATAAAAGGAAAACTGAAAATGTTAGGAGGATTCTGGTTAGTCTGGCCCAGTGATGAATTCAAAAACTTAGTGAAATATTCAGTATTTGTGGGCACTAATATTTCTATCATGCATTATCACAGAAGAGAGGACAAAAGGTACCCTTGGACACTCAAAAAGAGGCTGGCATCTCTTCTGGTGTTGTCTGTGTGTTCTACATCCCCTGGATGCTCTTGCGCCACAGACGCTGCAATCCTTCCCATGGAGCTGTCATGAATCCTTTGAAGACAGGCCAATTAATATCATGTTTTTCATACTGCTTATGTAACTTGCAGGTCTAAGGCTTTGTTTATAATAAACTGACCACGTGAAAGGCAGCACGTCCATGGTGGTGGCTGTTCTTTTGGCTCCAATGGTGACGATTGCTTTGCTACCAGGGAAATTTGGGGGGAGATGTTCACACTTGTTTACACTCCCTGAGCTGACTCAGGGCAGAACTGTCAGGAATGTAATAAAATTAGAAATTGTTGCAGGAGAGGTTACATAACTGTTAATTGTTCATGGACACTTTCTTTATTGACTGTTAATTGTTATCTGTTCAAGATTATCAGTTATATGTATGGCACTTATGGGGATGAGGTAGAGTTCTCAAACAGGTCCATAAAATGACATCATATGTAACAGAAAACCACCAATCACTGACAAGCACTTTCAATCCGCGAATGGACCAATGAGGATGCGGATCCAAAAAGGACCAATCAGAGCCAGCTAGAGACAGGATATAAGGAGAGGCCAGAGCCCTGTCCTGTGTCTTTCTCGGACCGCCGAAGGAGCACTCAGCGTTGGACCTCCAGCCGCAGACGAGGAGCACCTGCGAGGGACTGAGGATTCCAGCGCTGACGACCCCACCACGTCGCCAATAGGCGTGTGCACCACCGGCAGCCCCATTCTTAGGCCGCTAATAAAGTTTACTGCTGAAATCACTTATCGAGAGTCTGCCTCTCGTTTATAACAGAACCACTTCACATCTCTGAAGCTACAGCAGGTTCTTCTTCCCCTGGAGTTTAGTCACATATTGAAAAAAGGCCATGCCCAGTTTTTTGACAATAGACTTGGTGCAACTGTCCCAATGCCAGAGTGTAAATTCATCTCGGTGGTTGACGTGGTTCTCCCCCACACCTCGTATGTGGGGAGAAATCAGATATTTAGGGTCATACCGAGAATTAACATGGAGGCAGGCTCCTGTTGTTGGACTCAAAGTGGAGGGGCACTCAGGGGTTGAACTAAATGGCTGCCCCTCTGCTGAACATCTGTGATTAAGGTCAGTGTGTGGTTACAACACTCCCAAGGTTGAATGCTGACATGGTGGTAATTGGATCTCACTGGGATGGTCAAAAGGGAGTCCTACTTTGCAGCAATTATTGCCTGGGGGAGGGGAGGGGAATGGAAGAAACAAACCCCCAGACCTGGAGGCAGGGAATTGGAGTAAGCGCTGATGAGTTGGCAGATGCTGCCGGATCAATGGCCCTATCATGGCAGGGAAAACAGCGACAGCCCTCTCAGAGCCATCAGTCTCCGTTGTTTTGGGTAAATGCCAGCAAACAGAGCGAGAGGAGAGAGACGAGACATGGGGGGAGGGAGGCACCAGCCTGCTGGG
Source organism: Chaetops frenatus (assembly GCA_013400775.1). NCBI lineage: Eukaryota > Metazoa > Chordata > Aves > Passeriformes > Picathartidae > Chaetops > Chaetops frenatus. The sequence goes on from VZTR01003525.1 coordinate 130,012, forward strand.
CCACTTTTAATTACTTTGCGTCACATCAGACAGAGAACTGCCCACCGTGACAGATCAGTCCTGCTCAGAGGGCTTGCACGCAACCCAGGGTAGCAACCAGGACTTATGTTCACGGAGCTCCTTTTATCCAGAAAAAAACCCCTCCACAACTCACAGCACCACCACAGCCAAGCGACAGGCAGAAGCATATTGTGTACATCCACGCATCCCCATGCCGTGCAGGGCTTCCCTGGGCTGGAGCAGCAAGGGGCAGCTGTCTGACAGTATGTGCAGCAGCACTTCACAACTTTCCGGGCAAGAGAGAGGGCAGGGGAGGCTCGGTGGTACCATAGCTTCCCTGGATGGGAGCCAGAACATTAGCACAGCTGAGGTAGGGCGCGTGTCTCCACATGGCTCAAGTTGCTTGGCACAGCCTCCAGAAAGGGATCTTGTCATTTTCTCACTCTTTTTCCCTTTCGAAGCCTTCAGTTGGGCTTGTGGCAGCACAAGTGCTCTGCAAAGTCTTATTTATGAGTGTTTTTTGCACAAGCAGCAAGGTGTTGTCATAGGAATGGTCACTGACTTTCTGTACGTGATTGCCATCACAAATTCCTCAGAAGCTTTAGAATAAAGAAAGAAAGAAATATCACCATCATATAAATACTTTAATGGCAGAATCCATCACTGCCACATATGAAGCTCATACACGGTCCTTGGTTTCTTCACACACAGCAATTTCCTGTTGACTTCACTGGGATCTGTATTTGCATTCAGATTGCACGGTCAGGTTGTTAATTATGCAAACTCACCTGGTCCTCCTGAGCTCAGCACAAATTCAAATGGACGTGCCCTCATGAAAATTAGTCCCGCATTGCCCTGATGCAGATTTAAAAATTCTAGTTTCCCCAGTGGAAACAGTATTTGGTGTTTCTAGAACACTCTGATGATGTGTGGCTCCTCCTACTTTCTCCTCAGTCCCTGTTTAAGTGATGTTTAGTTTCAGGCCTTCTGTCCCTGCATCTGTGCTTCTCCTTTAAATTGATGGCTTGTGGTGCTGGGCTTTTCACTGTTAATCACCTGATCCAAGTTTAAACAATAAAAAAAGGCAGGTTGGTTTTACCGTGCAAACAATTTTACTCACAGATAATGCAGGGATGGAAAAAAGCAGAAGAGGGGTAAAAATTACTTAAACTGCAATTTGCCACCACAGTATTAAATTGCAGTAGGATCCAAAATTAAACTGCTCGTCAGCCACACCAGTGCAGATAGCAGAGTTAAGCATTGTTTCTGTTTCAAATCAAATGGGTGTATAGTCCAGGGGTTCCAGTTCAGCTCATATAAAGGAGAAACCTTCATTATAAATCAGAGAGGCCACTTTAATGAGCTGTTTTAATCTGACGTAGTTCAACTGATTGTTGTGGCTTTGGCACAGGCGCTGCTATGCTGTGTGTGGGGTGAGATCTGCTGTGTGCTGTTGCCCTCAGCAGAGCCCCTGTGCCCCTGGTGCCAATGCCATGTGTGGGTGTGTGCCTCACGGATGTTACAAGCACACCTGGCTGGTGGGTTCTCACTTGCCCCATTTGACTTGGCATTTTTCTTTGCTCTTTGCACTCTCCACATTTTCTTCAGCTGGCTGGGTCTGGCTAGCAGCTTTGGCTGGGGTGTCTCAGGAGTGGGCAGCTTTTATTTCATTTTATGGCAGCTCTAAATTACTGCCAACCTGGGTTTTTTGTTGTGGTTTTCACTTCTATGATATTCACGGTACTGTCCTCTTGTGCTACTGTCATTTAGGGGGACAGTCTGCTGTAAACACACAGCTTCCTTCTTTCCCCAAACACCTTTTAACTCCAACAAGGTTAAAGCCTGGCATTCATATTCTTAGTCTGTCAGGCTGCTGCAAACAGAGCAATAGAAAAAGAAATTTTAGTGCCATCCTAGACCTTCTATGTCACTTCAGAATGGTTATTGTAATGGCAGAGCTGATCAAATACAGTAGAAATGTTGTTTTTAAATATTTATTGCTATTGCAGCTGATGAATACTCAACAACAACTCATACGTTATTTACTTATTTGTTTGCTATTTGAACATCCACCTAAAGAGACTTTTCTTGCACAAATACTAGGGGAATGGCTGTTCTTTATACCAATGCCCCTGCTCATCTTCAAGCAAAAGTATTTGAGAAAAGACAAGAAACGCGTGTTCTGCGTTGCTTTCCAACTGCTTTTCTTCATCAGTTATTGCTATTGCTCCTATTGCTACAGTGTCAGAAGGTGTTGGATAGAGTACAGGTATTGTGTGACCATGGTGAGTGCTGTTCTGACTTGCTGAGTTAGGTGATCTAACTCTGCAGGTCAGCAGCAAGATCTACAAGGCATTATACAACCCTATGGGGACAAGGATCTGCTGTGAAGGTCTCTCAGGTGAGAAACCTTCTGTTTTCACAGGTTCCAGCATCAGACCAGTAAAGAGACTCAATATCTTTTGGTGACAGGAGTACTTGATACAGGAAGAAGAGCATGTACAAGCAATCACAGATTCAAAGGTTAAAATCAAGTTGATAGGTCTCAGTGGGGAAAACAAATCAGCAATTAACGTAAGCAGTGCTGGGGGTCAAAGAACCTTGAAGGAGGAGCAGAATATATATATTGAGACAGAAGGTTAGTGGATGGAAGTACAGTCAAAAGGTGACTTTCCAGTGCGGTAGAAATATTTTTCACTTGGGGGTTGAAGATTCAGATAGGTACTGAAATCTGCAGGGTGTTCACTGGTTATTGTCCCACTTTCCAGTGGTAAATTTTTGCCACAAAAAAGGCCCCAAAATATTTATTCTCCTTCTTTCTCACAGTCTCTGCCATGTTCAGATAGAGAGGGAGGATGGACTTCTTTATATTTTTCTCCTCTGTCACCTCTCCTTTTCACTACAGATGTCTGTCTAGGTCAAAGCATCGCAAGATGCACATCTCTTCCTTCTGGATGTGAGATAGGCATTTCAGTCTTTGTGCTCTGGGCTGCCAGAGCAGTAATATTTTTTTCCAGGACTGCTAAATTCTTGCCAGAACTATTTAAAACAAATAAACAAACTATTTATTTTTGCCAAGCTCTTACTGTATTACACAGGCCCAGTAGCAACATTTTAATGACAAATATTTCCTGAGGTTTCTGTTTATGCTTGGACACAGCAATTGCATACAGAAGCCACATTATACACACATTGGACCAAGCGTAACAGCACCTGCTGCTGCTCCTGCTGCTACTGAAGAGAGAGTAACTAATCTCTTTAATTATTGGAAAAGAATTAAGACTTTGATTTTTCTTCTTGCAGAAACATAGACATTCTTCCCCCCTGCAGGCTGGGAAGAAGGTCCTCTTTGCCTTCCTGTTTTGCTGCATGAGTGAGGGGCTTTAACCATTGGGTGAGTGGCCTCCACTGGCAGCACCCAAAGGAAGAGTAGGATTGTGTGGACACCCACCACTCCATTATCTATCTGAGGATTGGCACCTGTGGGTTTTATCCCGCAATGTCAGCACTACATGCAAGACAGAGGGGCCAGTGGTAGAAGCGAGCCCTTTGGGTCCCATGGGGGACAAAGGAGGCAGGCTGAGGGCATGGCTAGGCTCTCTCTAGGAGCAAGGCGAATGCAAGTGTCAGCAGGATCGTCTGGGCACTGCTGGAGCCGGCTTGTCTGCAGGCATGCTGCATGTTCTGGGCATGCCACGGTGCTGCAGGACCACCGCCTGTCTCCAGTGGAGAGATGGGCTCCTTGTGCAGACAGCACAGCTGATTCTTTTGCCTTGGAGGAAAAGGTGGGGAATTCCAAGTAGAAAATAAACACGGGGGGACTGTTTCCTTGATAAGGATTTTGTAGCTCATTTTTAGGAAGACCTTCCTGGACACATGCTGCAAAGTCACCCTCTGAGGGGCACTGGGAGTTACAGGAGCTCTTGAAAGACTAGGGAGAGTCTCTTACCAGTTGTTCCCCACACTCAAAGCTGGACCAGACTGGGCTGCAGTGGTCTTTTCTCAAACACTACCAACATTTTGTTAGTCTCCTTGTCTCAAGTCCCCTCCCGGTCCATTTTTCTCTGTTTCAGACCCTTATCTCCATGTCAATGTTAAAGCAAGAGAAGTGGAAAAGAGCATGGAAAAGAGCAAAAAGATCCTTTCCATCCTTTCAGCTCCCTGCTGCCCTCCCCTCCCACCCCCACTTCCCACAAAGGAGCTGCAAGTATTCCTCTGCACCACAAAAAGGACCTGCCAATGGGTATAGGACAGAAAGAGTTAAACTCAGACGAGTGCTAGCTCCAACAGAGTTAATCCATATAAAGCTCATGGATTTCTCTGCAGTGATCTTTGTGGTTGTCATTTGCATTTTTTTCCTTTTGTGAAATCTTTTCTTCTTTCCTTTTACACTCGTATGCATGCAAAAATTAGCATATTGTACCAAGAGTGGGAGATGTAAGAAGCCGACCCCCTGCTGTTCAGTGGATTGTGCAATCTGCAAGCGGCATCAATTTTTCAGCAGTTTTCTCATTTCTCATTACAGTCAGGGCACTGCACAGCTCCCGATTCAACACAATCCCTAGTGGTCCTACAGACAAGCATATGGGCTGTCGAACAGTCGTAGCACTACTTTCATAGTATTAATATCCTTGTTTATGCTTCCACCATAATTAATCCTGGTATTAATATAGTTTGGGCTTAGCTTTACTAGTTATGTATGGGCTAGCAGAATAATTATGTCAGCAGACTCTGGCGCTGATACTTGACAGCAATTTGCTAACCTTAGGAGCTGCACATAAACACTGGCCTATCCTGCCTTGGGAACAATGAAGGCAAAGAGACGAGGAGGAGGCTGTCTATGGCAACTCAATACCTATAAATACTGTTTTTAAAATAAGGAAATATCACAAGCACAATAAAGTTGTCCTCAGGTATCAAACTCTGTGGTTGTCATAGTGATGTGTGCATTATTAAGAGGGTGTTGTTCACTCTGGCATCTAAGCTTATAATGAGGACAGCTCATTATCGGCCCAACAAGAGTTCCTTTCCCCACTGACCACATGGCAGCTTGATGAGTGCTTGGGGCTGAGGGGAACATTTTTCCCCGTGTTCCTTCCCTGCCCTCCATCCCACTCCACTCTGAATAATGTCAGCAAGCTCTTGGTACAGCATACTGCTGGGGAAGGCTAGTGAATGGCTAGTGCTAGGAAAGCCATTTCCCAGTTTTCCTCTGGTTTTGAACATGGCTGTGACTTTAATGGGTATGAAAAATCACTCTTTGGACACTTCAGACTCTTTGGCTGTCCCTGGCCTGCACGTTCATTGACATTGCAGACTGGGGAGTTTAAAACAAGCCATTAGCTTTCTTTTATTTCTTCACCTGTTTCTGCTGCCTGACTGTTCCCAGCAAATATCCTTCTCGGGGTCAACGATGCCCCTTTTCGCCAGGCACATAGCTTAATGGAACTTCCTTTGCTTATCATTAGCCACTTTGCATTTTTATAGAGCACTATTAACTGGGATGCAGACTTGCTTTTAATTCCCTTCTGAGGTTTGTACACAGCGGTCACATCCCTCCCCCACTCCTCAAACAATCCAATTATCACAGTTTGTCACACAGACGTGGATGACCCACACACCACCTGCTCTGCTGGCGAGCCCGATCCTCCGGGATGGCAGCCCAGCGTGGCAGTTCGAGTTTTGCCTCAGAGGGGCTCTTTAAATGGCTTTAAATATTATATATTTGCTTTTGTTGGCAAAACCAAAACCAGAACACAAAATCAGCTGTGAAATTACATTATTTGAAGGTATGAAAGGGATGTGAAAATTACTGTAAAGAATTTCATTTTTCCCTTTCTGCCCCTCTTTTATTCCACCCTCCTTTTTTTTCATGGAATATATTTATGTCTCAACAGGCAACCTGCGTGTTGTTCAGCCCCATTAGGCAATCCTGGCGATGTAAGGATCTGATCATCTGGAAAGTTTGAAAAGTGAAAGTTAGTGAGAATGCTGCTGTTGGCCTCCTATACAAGTATGTATGTAAGCATGAGGTCAGAATTAAGGATGTGATTAAATGTCATCAACTTCAATTGGATTTATTATGTGCTGATGCATTTTCCTGAAATGTCTCCCAAATCTTAGCCCAAAGACATGGGTGGAAATATTCCCCATGCCTTCAGTTCATTTTGGAGCAGAACTTTGAGCTTTGCCATTCAATCCCACAGGTCAGACTTTCCTCTGCTCAGCCCTCCCTGTGTGATTTCAGCCCCTCTCTAGCAGCGTCTGGCTTTTGGCCTGCAACAGCCCAGGGACATCTGGGTCATGCTCAAAATTGGCTGTACCATTGTAGAGCACAGTGCCTTGGGTCCTGCTCCTGTACCTGTTCTTTTAAATTAAAAGACCACTTGCTAAAACACAGAGCCAGTCCTAATATGAGAAGCTTTATCACATCACATGCAAAGATTGTAACTGGGGAGGCTAGAGCTGTGTGCTCTCTTTGGTCATGAACTCTGAAATTTTTTTGCCCAGCAGCAGGGTTTCAGAAAGGGTAGAAGCTGGTTTTAGTGGCCAGTGTGGGACCTCACAAACAGAGGTGCTGAATCTATGGCCTGGATGATCCTCCTACAGCTGGCCAAGAGTGAGCTGTGAGTTGCCTAAAGAAGAGGAAATCACTCTACATTCTCCACAGAGCATTTGTGAGAGATCACTTCTAACAGGGACTTTTGCAAATTTACAGTTGTGCCAGGGGTTTTCCACAGCTCCCTTCCAGTTTTATTTTATTTTATTTTTTATTTTGGCCGTTGTATTTCAACTGAAAGTAATGAAGTCCCTCCAGTAAGGGTTTCATGCTGCAGGTTCTCTTTGCCACAAAAAAAAAAAAATCGAAGGGAAATTCACACGTGAATAAAATAGGAGGCCCTCAAGCTAAAGTTAGAAGGTCCTGGACTACTCCGTCAGACCTGGACTACTCTATCAGGAATCCTCCTTCCCTGAAGCAGTCATCTCCAAGGAAAAACTCTCTGTTTGTGTTTTCAGACTCTGGAGGGAATTTAGATACACTGTGGAAATACATGAAGGTTTTCACCTTTCTACCAAATTCCAGATTCCCAGATTTTGAGATGCAGGTAATCTAAAAGTTATATGTTGTTTAAATGCTGGACATTCCTCTTAGTTCTGTATCATTTGAAGGCTGAAAGTCAATAGCAGAGAGGAAAATAAGCCAAATGTTTTAAGTATGTGTGCCTAGTAAATGGATTGGCATTTTGCCTTGTATTTCAAAAGGCTTTTTCTACTGGGAAATAAGTCTCTACTCATAGCATTGGGATAATCTACTTATAGTCCAGTTCATCAATATCTTAAGTACCCACATGCTTTTCGTGTACAACAAAGTAGCTGATATTTACATGCTGGTCTTAACCATCTCAAGTAAATTTCCTAGCAGAATGTGGGTGAGTTTTAGCCAGCTGTGCACACTTGAATAACACAGACTAAATATGCCTATCAGTAGTTAATGTTTTTCAGATACCAGGAGCTTGTTAGGCCCTCAGAGTACAACTACATTTCTCTCTACCCTCCGGACCTTGCAGGCTGACACGAGATGCTGTAGGGGAAGAGAGGCCTGGAGGAACATTGACATCAGCATGAGAAAGTGGGTGCTCATTAAAGGTCGGTTGGTAGAACAGAGAGGTAACAAATTGACAGGACAAGTAGCAAGGACCTTTTGTTTGGCTCACCCTTGATCAGCTACTTCAGCCTGTAAACTTGGTCTTTTTGAATTCCCTGAAACAGTGGAACATAGTCCTCAGTTTCACTTTCCAGTACTCAGTGACAGCAGAAATGGCTCATGGAGCTGCAGTCAGCGATTGCTGTGGCAGCCCTGTGTGTATATGGTTTTAGCAATATTCAACATAGAAGTGGGCATGAGGGATCTACTGGTGATTAAAGTACAACCTGAGACCCAGGGAGTGCCTAAACTGTTTACAAGCAGAAGGTCTGAGGGCATATAAGGGAAAGATCTTTGTACACAAAACATGTTTCTGTTCTTTCTGAACATCTGCTTGACCACTCTCAGAGAGAGGCTACTGGGCTAAACAAACCTTTGTTTTGATGCAATATGGGCTTTCTTAATCTATTTTAGGGTGTACTGTTGCATACTCAGTGATTCTGGCTCTGTGGCATTCCCTCTATTCCAGGTAGCACTGCAGACAGCTGAGCAGGGATCAAGACCCTTGCTCTCCATCTCCATGAGTCAAGACAATGAAAAGTCATTTTCATCCTGCATGGGGGCAGAAATACTAATGCTGAGGGCAGCCAAAAATTGCCCTGTTGCTCTGGGGTCTTGAAAAGGTAATCTTAGCAGATTGGAGCAGGTATTAGTTTGTTTTCCATCTCTGCCCTGAGTTACTACAAGGGAGATACAGAAATAAAAATGAAGCATAAGGTTTTTTTATTAGTGCATGAACACGGAAACTGCTACTCATGGTGTATAGTTTGCAGTTTTAGGTTATCTGCTGCATGTATATTCACCAGACATAAATATCTGACAGCAATTATACTTAGTGATACTGTTGGAAACCAGGGTCTTATCTCCTTTATGAGTTCATAAAAGGATCCTTTCAACTTTAAAACACCAAGTTAGCAAGCCAGTTATACAGATGTGTTATTTTAAGCACGTGCTTTCATGCAGGGCCAGTCCTTGAGACACATGTCAGGCTGAGCAAGCAGGGGAGTTCTTTGCTCAACAAGACCTAGGTGTATTTTCCAGTCACTCTTAGAATTTAAAAATCTGGAGTTAATTTAATATTTCTGAACCTTGTCTTTGTAAGGAAGCAGTACTCTGATAAAGTATTGGTTCATTTAAGCCAGTTGGGGGAGGATAATAACAGTTTTGGAGCAGCTTCTCTGTTTTGCCATTTGTTTTAATTCTTCCCATCCATCATGGTGATGGGGGTGGATGAGGAGGTGCCCAGGTGAAGCACTAAAGGACATCTGGGTTATTGGGTTATAGGCTTCTGTCCACAGCTTTGTGGGTGACCCTGGCTTTCCTTCCTAAGGGCGTAGCTGAAGGTGAGCAGTGCTGTTCCAAACCTGATTTAGACAATACTGAATGTGCTCTCTTTTGAGGGACACAGAACAGATAAGCTCACCCACTTGTTTTTATTCACCACTACATGCAGTCTTTGTTGCACACTTGGACTTAACCTAGTCTATGACAGCTTCCAAGTATTTTCTCTCTCATTTAACTTTTCTCATGGAAAGTAATTTGCTGTAAAGCATTTGGGCTTCCACAAAGCAGAGAAATCACCAAAAGTGTCCCTACAGAAATTTCTGCTATTAGGATCTACCCCTTTTCCTGATGATGTCAGTAAGGGCAGCAGGGGCCCAGGTGCCACTTAATCCTTTGGTCCATATAACACTGGAGGCTCTTGGTGATGGTGTTCTGCTCCTGCACAAGCCCCAGGTGTGCCAGTGGTGAGCTGAGAGATCTGATCTTTTCTGTAAATAAAAGAGATCAAGACAGAAGGAGTGGGTCTCTGATGAATTGCATGCTAAAGCAGATCCACATTCTGCCAGCTGCGTGATTGCAGTGGGACATGACTTTTTAATGGAGATGGAAAACAGACATTTTGACAGGACTGAATTTTGCTCAGGGCTATCTATGTGCTACTCTCACTGAAGCGTCTTGGCCAAATTTGTTCCTGGATAGGGAAGACACAACTCTGCTGAGGCATGATAGAGCTGAGTTTGATACTGAGGTGCAGTGCAGCTGAAGGCAAGTATTCCATGCTGTCTCCTGTCAGGGCAGACAGAAGAGCCCCGTGAGATGCTAGTTACGAAATCCTACTGCTGCCCTGTGCCTGTTCGTCTAGCAACCATGCAGCTTTAAAGAAAGATATTTTGGTTCTCTAATTGATCTTTAATTTCAGCTCTTTTAAGCTTGTCTTGTTGAACATACTCCCTGTGAATAAACTGTTGTTGGGGCTTAACCTGTTCTGAGATTTCAGAAAATCTCAAAGAATGTCTAACTTTCGTGGGCATAGAATTGGATTGAAATATAAATAAATGAACAAACAGAGAAAAAAATTGTTGAAAGGAGTAATCTGTAATAGCATTTCAACTCCTGCAGTACAAGAGGAGAAAAACTTTTTGAAGTCCTTGGATGTGCATCTTGCCAGAAGGGATCATGTCAGAGCAAGGTGACATTTTTTTCCCTTTGGTGGTGTACTAGCAGGGCTTTGGAAATGAAGCATTGTTATGATATAGTTATGGATATAACCCTTTTTAAAATGGTACCTTTTTGAGATGCCTATGCTGGTACTGAGTCATCTCTCTGGAAGACTTCAGGACAAGGCTGAGACTGTGCTTAAAGGGGAACTGTAGTCAGATATAGGTGAGCTTGGTTGCAGAATGGTAAAAGTATCAAGCTCATATGGCTCAGATTAGATGGGAAGTTAAATAAGGTGATTTGATAATCAAGCCTAAACCAGCTACTGCTGAACTAATAGGAGACAGCAAACTTCTAAGTTAATGCCAAGATGTCAAGAATGGTGTGTTCCTCAGAGGACTTCAAGAAATACTGGCAAACTAGATCTGACATACCCTGTGCACATTTGGCAATCCCACTGAAGGTACAGCATTTATTTTTGTCTCCTGGGTGAGCCACATTTAGCTACCTTGGTGAACTATCAGCTTAACATTATCCTGCAAGGTAGAAAATAGGGCCAAGGCCCTTGTGACCTCAGGGATGGGAAAGGGAATGGTTTGGCAGTATAACTGGGCTCTTCCCCATATAAGGACTACTGCATAATGATGCTAGAGATGGATCTCACCACCTTCTGTTGGCAGTCCTGGTACTCCACAGATAGTCCCATCTAACTGACCTGTCCACTGAACTCACAGAATGCTGCCTGCTTCACCTTGCCCAGCATAGCTGTGGTATCCTCTAGAGCTCATGGGAGCACATATCAAGTCCTTATGAGTTACCTCCTGTGTGGTTCAAAAGACCACTTCTGGGTGGTGGCTAATGCTTACCTACCAACTGTGATAGCTGGAACTAACTGACTCTATATCTTGCACCAAAACTGACTTTACCACGTAACCCCTTCCACAGCTGAGCAGCCAACCACTGAAAATTAATTTTTTTCTGTCTGTGCAGGGCCCAAAATGAAGGTGCAGAAGGCAAGGCTTTCTCATGCTAGCATTATGTGTAGCAGCCTGTTTACTCCTTATTTGTGAAAGAATATTTCTTTGGAGTTTTTTTAGGAAAAGTAAAATATGATTAAAGGGTGTGGAAAAAAAAAGGATGGACTCAAGCTGCTTGCAATGAAGGAGGAAATGATTCTGAGAAACACAGAAATTTGGACATTTAATTCTTCTTTCTCTATGAGAGAAAAACCCATACATTAAAACAGTCATAAAACCCTTTAAATCAGTCTCAGATACCTTTTAGGAAGATGATTGCCAGTTCAGGATCTGTTCAATGTGGAGAAGTACAAATGTACCAGTTTTAATCATGATAAATAACTTCTCTTTTATCAAATCATCTCTGCTGGAAATAGTTTCGCTCTGTGCAGTAATGATAATTTGCGCACTTATCATTCAGTACCTTCCCAAGACAAGCAGCCAGCCATGGGATGTAATTTAATGACTTATCAACCACAGTTTCATCCAGCCCTTTCCAGCCAAAAGGGCATTTTATACTATTTAAGGGACTTCACCATGTATTGCCATCAATTTAAGATTTTACCAACCCCTAGTAATTAAAATTTTCCACTCAGCATTTCACTTTATAACCTGGGGATGTAGCTGCTGAACAGCACCAGCAGGCCCACGGAATTTTCTGCTTTGTGCAGGTGATGGGATAATTACCAAAAGAATGCAAATTACTAACTGGCTGTCAAAGGACTCAATCATGATTAGCTGTCTGTGTCATTTACAGAGGCTGGAAAGGCATGGGGGGGAAGAAAAAAGGAGTATGTGTGGCAGCTTATCCCCTTCCTTGTGTGTTTTCCAAAGGAGGTGTCTCTCTGTGATTGTGTCTGTTGAGCTCTCAGAGGGTGGGATCTGATACCAAACTCAGCTGGTGGCATATCATAGCCGGTGCAGCAGAGCAGCAAGGAATGTTGGAGAGGTCACGCTGTTCACTCTCCTGCAATCTCTTGAGGTAGGTCCAGGTCTGGAAGAGCCCTGGCCTCGAGGTCAAAGTGTGTCTTGATGACACCAGGTGCAAGGTGTTATTAAAGTGTTATGAAAATCAGGCATGGGGGAGTCATGCTCAGGAATGGTCACTCATTTTGGTCCTAGGGAGGAACTGGCTGGTGGTGGATACAGGAAAGCAGTTCTCTGTGTTTAAGATGCAGTGCTTTGAGTGAGTTTGGGATCCCCTCTCTGCTGAAAACACGTGCTTGGTAGTGTATAATTTCTTTTTGGATTACAGGTTCAAGCAAAAAGAGGTTAGAGGGACTTACCCACCTGAAGAAGGGTTTTCCCATCCCAAATTTCTACAACAGTGACACTAGGTTTCCATCATAGTCAGGACACATAAAACTAACATAGTCTTGGGTCTTCCCCTTCTTGTCCTCAACCCTAAACTGTGTTGTTCTTTCCCTTTTTTATAAATAGAGATCAGTTGAGCATCTTTTGCATTGCAATGTGAATAGTGAGAAAGTCCTACTTGCTCCCATTGGGATAGGTTTTATGAGACTGGGGGCCATCCCTGGCCTTTGCAGCAGCCTTCTTCTGACTGGTCCTGCCATTACTATCTGAAAAACAAGCACAAGCACAGTGCCTTCTGTCTTCCTGACAGACAGAATCAGGCCCAGTGCTCTCCAACGGGCTATTGGAGCTGTAGCAAATTTCCCCAAAGCCTCCTAAAGCCTTACTGCAGCATCCTCAAATTCCTAACTGCACCCCTTACTTGTTCTGGGAACCACACTGCTCATGGCTGCTTCTTTGCTCTTCCTTCCCACTCACATCTCTGCTCGGATGAGGAGACTGGAGAAATAGTGACGGCCTTCACAATTATCAGCACATTGGATGACCTAACATGAGCCTTTTCTCCTCTGATGGCTGCCTCAAAGCTCATAAGAATCTGAGATGTCTGCCTGTTTGGCAAACCTGGCTGAGCCTGAACAGCCTATCCAGAAGTTGTCTGGGGAATTGGTTTCCCGAGGAAATCTTGTTTCCTCAGGAAACCATCCTTTATTTAAAATTTTGCTCCATTTGAATAGAAATCTTTCCTCTCCTTTGGCAACCTCTTGCTTTTAAAAGGACTGGAAGGAAAACACATATAATCCCATCCATAAATGGTTCAACATCTGTTTTAAAACCCCCCAAAATTTGAAGAAGTCAGCTGCTTCAACCCCTCTTGCTGCTCTCACTTGGGGATGTCAACATAAAACACACAGCACAGGAACCAGTAGTCAACGACCCAGACGAGTCTTTTACAGTCTGTGTTGGCATAAAATGAGAGAGAAAGGATAGAAAAAGGTGGAGGAGATAGAATAGAATGGAGAGAAAAAAGAAGATTAATTCTAGGTGTATTTTTTCCAGTCATTTTTCAGGCTGATGTGGCTTCTTAGCAGATCGTTGTGCATGGTAGCTCAGCCAGACCTGTTATAGCAAAAGCTCACAGTGGAGCACGATTTAATTACAGAAAAACCATTGTAGGATTCCCGAGCCTCCTGCCACCTCTGTGGTGTGGGAACTTGTGCAAATCTGGGGGCTGAACTGTCTGCTGTCATGCAGCACCCACATCCCTGGAGTCCACAGTGCCTCTTTTAGTCATCACATAATTTTTTTCCACTTTGTACTTCACCTCTCTTAAGGCTTTTTTGCCTCATGTGTAGGCAGTGCCTGGCGTTTTTATAGTTGGGTACAAGCTGTAGGAATCAGGGAGGGTGTGAGTGAGAGGACTGGGCAGCTGTTTGCCCCTGGCACCACATTAATGTGCTGATTTGAGGACCATCTGGCCATGCACTGCCATTTCCTTCTGCAGTGGCATTTAGTGCTGGAAGATGCGTGGGTCGAAGCTCAGTCTCACATTGTTCTGAGAGAACCTTTTATTTCTTTGCCAGCTAACAAAGTGACCCTGCCACCGAGTTGGTAAAATGCCAGTCCACTGTTTGAGAAAGGAGGAAAATTCCCATTACCAACAGTAACGAATTTATTCCTGGGATTACACCTGTGTGAACATGAGGGCAAAGAGGCTGGGCTTGGCATGACAGAGCTGAGAGAAGATTTATAGCTGAGAGAAGACTTTAAAAAGATGGTGTTGAGAATAGTATTCTGTCTCTGCCTTTGCAGCCATTATTGATCATTATCTCTTATTGCCATAACTTTGGGGTAGGCTGCTTGTGTCTGTGTAGCTGTTTATGTTCCAGATGGCCTACAGGTGCTATACAGAATCAGCATTAAAGTCTGCTTGCAAAAGGTATTAGGGACAGAACATCTCCTTGAAAAACCCCCCATCTTCTCAAAATGCATAAAGATTCTGTTATGCCATGTTATTAAAATGCAGAGATTAGTCAGTGGATTTTTTTTTTTTTTTTTTTTGAGACAGAATTCAGATTTCCAAATGCTTTTTTGCTTAAGAAGGAGGATAGAGTTTAAGAAGGTGTCCCTTCTTGCCTGGTTGGTGGCATCAGGGTGAGGTCTACACCAACACCAGTTGCTTGGCATCAAGCAGGGACCACCACCAGGCTAGAGTTTCTGTTTTGCAGAAGCCAGTGGATGTTTTTGAAGTCTGATGTCTTCTGAAAACATGTTTGAGTTGTTCTTCAGTGAGGTACAAAGGCCTGAGGGTGTCACGGGAATACCTGGGGGAAGGCTCTTTTCTCAGCCCAGCTTCTCCTCTCTGGGCTGCAACCTTGGAGGCTCTCCCCATGAATTTTCTCCACCCATGTAAGTGAGGATATTTTTGCCAGGCTTTCAGTCCTGGGCTGTATTTTGGATTTCTGAAGGGGATTTTTGCTGACTATTACTGCAATGTTTGTTTTCAGTGTTTAAGACTTTGCTGGGTGGGGGTGCCTATCTTTTTCCAGACGTCCTGAAGAAAACCTAAGGATTCCATTTTCTTGTATCTGTCAGCCTTTTAGGAGTATGGTTAGATTGCATGTACCTGCTGTGTTCCTGAGTGAGCACAGCTCAGGATGTGTCCTTCTACCTGCTCTGGCTTTAGTGTCCACTGAACACCTTTGAACACCCAGTGGACGAGAGACCCTGCCCTGGCAGCCAGCAGCACTCATCCACACAGGCTGGGATAACTCAGCAGAGCATTTCACTTCCTGACAAAGCCGCTTGGCTTTTCCTTGTTTCTTCAAAAAGAGCTCTGATCTCTGATGCAGCACCAAAAATCGTCATGGCCAGGAAATACCTTTTTGAATCCCACAGTATTATTTTAAAGCTCTGGACTGTATGTGGTCTTTTGGCAAATACCAAATGTACGCTTAAAAACTGAAGGGCATTTTTCTCCCTGAAAGTGGTCTGGAAAGAAGCAGATTGTCCTTGGACCATTTGCAGAAGCTGGAGTTCAGCAGCTGTGATTTGTTTGGCTTCTCCCAGCCTCCAGGACTGATGATATCCTGGAAGGCAGGAGGGGGGGTGTGGTTTGGAGGGGCTGGGGCAAGTGGAACAAGGTTTTTAAATTGCTCGCAGTTTAATATTTTCACATCCAAAAGATCTCTCTTCTCTCATCTCTTGAATGGATTGTGCTCATTTATTATTTTCTTTGACCAGAGGCCAACAAACGCAAGAAACACACACACATATATATATGTTGCAGAACAAAATTAAGAAGAGGTTTCTGGTAATAAGTTTTGAAGAGTTATTAAGGTGTCTATGTTCACCCTGCATGATAGAAGGGGAGAAATCAATGCTGCAATGCTACTCATAAACAACACAAAAAAGTGCAAAACTTCCACCCTTTAAAAAGGAAGGTGAAAAGGATTCTGAGCAATATTAAATTTGGTAAACATCTTTGAAGATCTGAAACAAATTATTCCAGGGAGCTCAGAATGGAGAAAACTGTGCTTCACTATCCAGAGGCTTTTGAAAAAGGCTGGAATTCAATGAACCTTGTTCTCCTGAATGTGTTAAAAGATTAAGAACCCTTATCATACACTACTTGAAGACAATGGAGCTTTTGACTTGGTCAAACAAAGGTCAGGCCTGAATAAAGGACTTAGATTTTCAACAAAGCAGATGTAATGTCCTGTAAGTTATGGGCAAAACACCTCTGTCTAATCAAGCAGATCCTGTTGTCCTGGCAAGAAGCCAAAGCTCATTTCTTCAGGGAATGCCCTTTTCTTTCCTTAGCAAAGCATTCTCTGACTGCAGATGCCCAGGAAAATATCCAATTGCAGAAGGAATGAAAGCCAGTATCTACTGCAACCATCCCACCACAGTGAATCCACATTTTATTTCCACCTAATTAATCTGCTGCACACCCTTTTAAACCAATGAAGGGAGCCATGAAATTTGCCCTTGCACAGGTAGAGTACAGTACTGCAAGAAGCTCAGAGAAGCTGGGCAGGGAATGCCGTAGCTGCCTGCCTTTTCCAAAAAGGAGCAAATTCCTTTTCTCTGATATTCCATGCTGGACCCTGATGGTGGTGGGCTATTAATAGCAGCAGGTCACACTAGGAGAATGCATGAGGAAGGTATAGCATGCAGGTTTGTATGTTGAGGGATGCAGCAGTTCACTTCATCTGGATCTCTCTGCTCTCACAATATCCATCCTCAGGAATATAGACACTTGGAACAGGCTGTACCAGCAGTTTCAGTCACTTTGGGGCTTCAACCTCAAGTTGTGCAAAACTGCAGACATGAACAGTGAAAAACAGTCTCTAGCTATCTGTTAAACCATGAAAAGAAAAAGAAAGGTATGTCACCAGCCTGACATCTAACCCAGTACATGAGTTTGTCCTGAAGGCAGCCATAAATATGTTTGTCTCTATAACAGAGACTCTAAGTTAACTGAGTTGTTGGGATGTTTCTTGTGCCAGGGATGATAACCCAAAGGGCTCCACACCCAGCAGTGATTTTGTAGAGTGGTGTCATGAATGTGGATCAAGTTTACTGAAAAAGATTTTTATTGTGCTTATCCCTTTTCTATTAACATCCAGATTAACAGTTGAGGTGACAGGCCATGCAGTCCAGAAAAGGCAAATTCTACATCATCATAGACTCACCAAAATGAAACACCCCTGTATAATGGTAGAGTAGCAGAGACACACATTACAAGGGAATATATCTTTCTGACAGTTAAAAAACAAAGCCCTCCCACACCTCTCTTTTAATAGCAGTGGCTCTGAAAAAGGCATTAGTTTTACTGCTGTCCTTAAGGCTAAAAGAAGAGCACATGTGACTCTTTGGTCTTTCAAATAAAATGAACTTTATTGCAAAGTGTTTGTTCTTTCATTGTCTTGCCAGTTGGGTGGCTTCAGGAGCTTGCATAATACATGGGCAGCATTGTACAGTAATTGCTCCCCATCCTCAAAAATTCACAGGTTATGAATTCATAGATTGTTTGTGCAGCTGACTGTGGCTTTGAGCTTCTCCATGCCTAGAAAGACTGAAATGAGTGCAGACTGCATGGGTACAGCTCCATTGAATCCAGATTTTATATTTATCCTTAGCATGAGTTAGTGAAAAATACATCAACCTCAAGTCTAGTACAAAGGGTACTTTAGGGTGGCAGGGTGTGAAGGCCAGATTTATTGTGAATACCCTTAAATAAAGGGAAGTCTAATTGAGGTGCCTGGTTCAGGAGTATCACCGGAGCTACAATACCTACAGCTGGTGTAAGACTGCTCCAGAGGGCAATGAGATTGGGATGCATTACCCTACAGGACCTCTTTTTCTATCTAGGGAGAAGTAAAATAGAGCTCTGAGGTGACCAGTCAGTAAAACAGAGTACAGGTAATGTGTTGAGTTGACATGGACTGAGGCCTGTGTGTCTGAAAGTGTTCAGGTCCTGCCAGAGAGGACTACAGAACTAGTGAAGTGTCAGAGTAGCTGCTGTTGTATTCCTAGGACCGCTCAGACCTCGGCAGCTGGAGGTGGGAGGGAAAAAGGGGAAACAGTGAGATAAAGACAGAGGAGCAATTAGGAATAAGGAATGTGAGTAAAGGAAGGAGAAAACACAAGTAAAGCTAGAACAAAGAAGCTGAAAAGGACTCAACACTGCGGTGAGAGCACTTTATAATGGTGTATATATCTACAGACCTGCTCTGAGCAGTGTGTTTGTTCCTCTCTCAGCAGAATGCACGGGGGCTTCAGTTCCTCACCACTGAGTATCTCTAATGAACGCTCTTTTGTAGCCTCCTGAACACCTCCCATGGCTAATGCAGGGCACACTAATGTATTTATAAAGGTTTGCTTAGCAATGAATAGATCTGCCCTAACATCAAAACACATCAGTGGCATGTAGCCTCAGGACCCGCTGTATCTTAAACACATCCCTGGTGGCAAGCCAGATTTAACTGCACACAAAGTGATGCTGCTTTCCTTCTTTGGGGCACCGCCTCCGCATTCAGCCAGAGGAGCTGCAGGCATGCACAGCACATGGCCCTGATGTGAGCCCACAGGGAACAGAGGCCTTCTCTTCACCTGTGAATTCATCCCTGCGCATCGTGGGCCCAGGAATCGGCTTCAGCACTGGAAAGATTTATATCTGATTGCTCTTCTTTTAAAAAAATGTCACTCTCAGAAAGACTTTCAGTGCCTGGGGGCAAAAAGGAAGGATTGTTTTGGTTGTTTTGAATTGAGTGTTGGCTCTTTGCATGTCAGGATTTCCCACTTGTGGGCTCTCTGTGTACATGCTGGAGTCTTTCAGCAGACCTCCCTGGTAGCAGTGCAATAGTGGAGTGGGCTAGTGACAACATTCAAAGGATTTGAAACTTGACAAGGTGTTTCCCTCTCTGAAACAATGAAGTTACGCCTGTAGGGAGGTCCTGAAGACCTGGCAGGTATTCTTGGTACAAAAATCAGACTGGTCTCAATCCTACATCTCATCCCACCATATGAACACAAGTGCTGCGTGCAGGATTCCTTTAGGATGGACGTTGTGTATGAGGAAGTAGATTTTGTAGAGTGAACTTGACCTCTGCTGCCTCTGAGCACTGTGCACGAGTGAAGTGTGAGAGAGAATGGCACTGGGGGAGCTGCAGCCTGTCTGTTCTGTGCTTGAGAGCCATCAAAGGTTGCTGCCTCTGGAGTGTAGTTTGGAGCAACCCTATGTGTCATCTCGAGCAAGGGGATATGGGAATCCCCTCCTTCAGTTCCTTCATTTCTCTGGTGCTCAGATCTGAACCCCAGAGGTCTGGGGATTTGAAGGAACCATCTCCCATTCCCAGCTTCATAAATCCACAAGGTTACTGAACTTAAGAAAACTGCTGATGAGTATCTGTAAAAGGAGGTGGTGGCTTTATAGTGAGGATTTTCTTGTGCAGAGTGGCTGAGAAAAATTTAATCTGAATGAACAAAATATGTGAATTGAAAGTGGATTATCAGTACCGTATAAATGGATGAATTATTTAAATTCTGCTCTTCAGAATTAGAATTATCCTAATTTGTTTCAGTATAATTATGAAAGGGAAGGTTATACAGGTCTTTAATGAGATATAACTTACTGACCGTAAAACTTAGCTTGGGTTAATATTTTTGTGTCTCCCAGTAGGGGTAAGATTGGAATATAGTCTTGGATTTCTTTTTAGTAGGAAGCTTGTATTGTCTTTACTGAGGATTTTAGTAACTGATTCTGGTAATGTGAGAATTGGTTCTTATTATGATTGTACTATTTATAACATTAAGATATGAAATCTCTGAATAAGCAATTAATTAATCCTTACCATGTCCCTGTGAGGTTGGTAAAGGCTTTGTAGCAACTTCTCTGCTCATTGCTGTGCTATGCCTGCTTTTAACATGGAATACAGCAAGGAATAGCAGTGCTACGAGATATGGGAGAGAATAAGAGAATCAAGTCTTATTGAACACATGGGAAGAATTAAGCAAAGAAAAAATGTTACTGCCCAGCTTAGAATTTGGTCAAGCTGCCATGAGAAAATATTGGGGGAGTTTTAGTGATGAAGGTGTCTGCTTTATGTCTAACCAAATCCACACATAAGGCAGCCCCCCCCCCCCCCACAGTTCACTGTGGTGAGGACCAGCTTTAATAGCAAGGTGTAAATCTAGTAAAAATAATTGTAAAGATGTAAAAACAACTTGCTTCTTTCTGTTCGTAAAGAGGATTTATCTATTTAAATTACATTCCTTTAAAAAAAAATTAAAATAAAGAGGGGAAAAAAAGCCCCTCTGGAAAGATGACTGCTCTCTGAAGGCTTATCCTCCATTGTGATAGCTTGCTCCATCAGTGTTGCAGTGCAAATTGGTACTCCTTGCAGTCCCTTCTCTGTACAGGCAGCTTATTTCTTTTCCTCAGAAGACAATTTATTTTCTACCCAATGCTAAATCTCGTGTTTGTCTTAGTTCTTTGAACGAGCACAAGCACCATGCTTTTGTTCTTCTCATTTTCCAGTGCTTTTTTGCTGATCTTCTCTGCATGTATCCGAAAGGTCAGGAAAACAAATCAATATGTAAAAGGAACTCCTGCCTCTTTTAACCTAACCTGTAGGATGGAAGGGAAATTGCCACTTGCGTGAAAGGGAGCTTTAAATATACTTGAAAAAAGCACTGTGGGAGTGAGGGTTTGGAAGGGCAGGTGTTGACAAGACCATTCTCTGCAGTTCACAGGGTGCCTTTATGAACTCACGGTCTCCTCCTCCTCAACAGTGTATGCAGGCAAATCCATAGAGCTAAAGCATACTCCAAGAAAGAGACTCTAATAGGGAATGGCCCTCTCATTCCAGCATCACTGACCATGAAAGTCAGGCACTGGGAGCTAGACTGAGACTCACCACATAGTTTGAGGGCTACCAAACACTGACTGGGTTTTCTTCAGTACTTTCTGGTTATCGCTCTCGTATTTCCATTCCTCAAGGTGACTGAGTCTTTCTTCTGCATGTAACTCCCCATGCAGATTCCAGAGCATCAGAGAGAGCCTCCACATCTGCAGAGCAACTAGATTCGTGCTGCACCATCACTGGTGCAGTGAGGCCTAGAATGAGTTCTTGTCTAATCTCTAGCCTGAATACTACAGAAAAGTTTACTAATCGTGGCCTCTGTTGCCAATATACAGCCTCAAACATTCTGCTGAGAGTGTTGCATTAGGAGAGCACTCCTGGAACCTCCTTGGCAGTCAGTGGAGAGGAGGGACCTCTCCCTTTACTTTCCAAAGATGAATACTTCTTGATTGCTCATATATGGTCTTCATGCAAGTGTCATATGATCGGTGCTAACAATCTCTGAAATTATTTCAGTCTTTAAATACCTGTCTTTGAATTTAGCCTTATACTGATCTATCAGATGCAAGACAACCTTGAACAACCTGCTAAAGTACCTTCTTTTCCCTCCAGCCCCATCCCAGGTGCCTTTTGAAAGAACAGCTTTTCCCTTGGTGCTTATTTGGCTTGCTTATTTTGACAAATACCAGTGTGGAAAAGTGGTTAATTGCTCTTCCCTCCCTCCAGTATCAAGGTTGGAAAACAGAGAAAGGCAGAGAACAAAGTGAGCCCCCCTTTTAAAGCACGGAATTTTAGTTTTGAAGCGCAGCCATCCAACCTGAATAAACAGCAACATTTTGCACAGGTATCAGCAGGGTTCTGCAGCCTCCACTACCTGTCTGCTTAGTTTATGGTCTCTCTTTTGTGTTATATTTGTCTGACTGAATCAGCAGTAGCAAACAAACCCTCCTTTTTGCATTTATCTACACATATAATCCTCTTGCGGGGGGAACTAACAGTGCCCGTGTGTCTCAGAAAGCTCAGCATTTGTGCTGCTGAATGCAGGATGATGGTGCTGGTAGTGTCAGTCACCAGAGCAGAGAGACAGAAGCAAGGGACAGAAACTGTGATGTAAATGTATTTTACCTCTTCCTGGTGTCATCTGTTGTGCTACTCAAACTGCTTCATTAAAAGATTTTTAAGAATACCTTTGCAGGAAAACTTTTTGCAAAAAAACAGCTGTTAGAAAAAGAATGTTCTTTTGCAAATGATAAAAGCAGAAGTCCACATGGTAAATGCTTTTCATTCTTCACTTTCTTCCTCATTTATGTTCTGCACCAAGCCAACCCACTTTGGGCCAATTCTGACTCTCAGCTGACGGCACAATTCCAAAGGCAGAGCCAGGTTGAAGACGGATGATGCTGGTGTGTTGAACCTTCCATTTTGAAATGTCTCATGTGGGTAAGTTGCTGACACCTGCTGTAAGTTTGCTGTGCCTCTTGAGACACTGCTTTCATACTAAGATCAAACTCTAGGACTCCAAAAGAAGAAACCAAGTGAGGAAACCCATCAGGGTCTTGAGCTTGTTGGGTGAAATTTCTTACACTGAATTGCCCAATGTTGTCAGAAAAGGGAGCCTAAGATTTATACCCTCAGAAATGAAAACTGAAATTGGTCCACTAGACTGAGCAGAGAGCAATTTACCTGCAGAGGCCTTTACTCTAAATGAGAACACAGACAGACACTTTATTAGGCAGAAGCAATAGACTTTGAGATAGGGTGGGCCCATGAATTTGGCTTCCTGTGCAGCTCCAGGCAGCTCTGGTCCTCTTTTTCAGGTCTCTGGAAGGTTTCAAAAGGCTGATAAAAAAGAATTATTTACATAAAAGCCCCTTACATAGCTGGATCATAGACACCTTGATGAGCCCTCCTTGTGGAGGGGGGCCAGATTTTGATCCCAGTGGTGTAAACCTGGAGTAGTGGATTTTAGTGAATTTCAGCGAGATTCCTGTAGAAAAAAATCCATGTATAAGGAAAATGAAACATTTTGAAAGCAATACATTTTTATACTGGTTATCTGCTCCATCCTTCAGCCTAAAAAACATTGTTTGGGATTCTCATGTTGGTTTGATATGGTAGGGAAAGAAGATATTTAATTAATCACTATTCACACATTCCTATTGTTCATTCCTATTGTTACAGGAATTTCCTTCTTGCAGTCCCACGTATCTCAGAAAATGACACTGAACAGCTCAGAATCTCTCTGAGGTGACAGTATGGTCACCCATCTGTACCTTGCCTTGAAGTGTTTTGCAGACCTTTTGAGGCTTAGTTGCTCAAAACATCATAAAATTGTGTTTTTCCTGAACTTCTGCTCATTTTTACCTCTCAGTGGAGACGGCAACAGCGAGGCAGTAATCCCCCCTGGGACTCCTTACCTAATACATGCTCTAAGTGATCAAGACGTGCTGCTTACCTTCTCATCCAGAAAAGAAAAGTATGTTGCTTACTAAGACTTGAGCGACGAAAGTCAGAGCAAAAGGCTGTAATGAAGCATTTTGATGGCAGAGAAAAAAGGATAATTAACATGTAGAAGTTGATTGTTGCAGGCATTACATGTGGACCAAGCTGTTTTATGCAGGCACAAGCTTGGCTGTGTGCTGGGATGCAGCAGGCTGCACTGAGCACGGTGGGCTCAGACAGAGTCTTCACACCTCAGCTGTGTGTTTATTCTGATGATCAGATAACTCTGCTGGCAGTCACTGCCACCACTGCTGAAGTGCTTGTGCTATGCCACAGCCCTGAGGCCAACACCTCAAATACTCTCTTCAGTTTTGGGCCTCTCACTACAAGAAAGACATTGATGTGCTGGAACATGTCCAGAGATAGGCAATGAAGCTGGGGAAGGGTCTGGAGCACAAGTCTGATGAGGAGCAGCTGAGGGAGCTGTAGTTGTTTAGCCTGGAGAAAAGGAGGCTCAGGAGAGGCCTTGACACTCTCTATAGCTTGCTGATAGGAGGGTGCAATCAGGTGGGAGTTGGCATCTTCTGCCAAGTACCAAGCAATAGGACATGAGGAAATAGCATCAAGTTGCACCAGGGCATGTTTAAATTGGATATTTGGAAAACTTCCTTCATGGAAAGGGTTGTAAAGTATTGGAACAGGCTGCCCAGGGAAGTGGATGAGTCATCATCCCTGCAGGTATTAAATAGATGCATAGATAGGGACATGATGGACCTGACAGTGTTAGGTTAATGGCTGGACTCAATCTTAGGTCTTTTCCAAATAAAATGATTCTATGATTCATCTTTCCTCTCCTGCTATTTAACTCTGACTCTGCTGAAAATTTGGCACCGTGTTTCAGAAGCTAAGCAAGCCCTTGTCTACTTTGCTCACAATTTCCCTTTGGGAAAATGCTATGAAGAGAAACCCACCAGGGAAAATGTTGTAAAATTATGCTGAAATTGCATGCAAGGTGAGCCTGCATGTAGCGGTTTCACATTCACCTGCTCGCCTGCTCACACCAGGCGAGAGTGTAGTGTAGTGGTTTCATGAGAATAAGGATTAAGAGAAATGCAAAACAGGCCTAAACTTCAAAGATAAAAAATAGTTTATTAACAAAAGACAACAGAATCAAAATCAACCCCCAGGTGGTTTCTTCTTCCTCCCCCCAGCCCCCCACCCATGATGGTTCCTTTCTCCCACCTCATTTATCTTCCTTTACCACCATCCTTCTCACCAACAACACAGAGAAACAAACTTAGAAAACCCCTGGTCAATTTACCACTCTTGAAATAGGCTTTCATCAGTCCAACTGGAAGAAGAGTCTCTCTTGTCTCACCATGGAGATTTTTCCCACAAGAAGCATAAGT
>VZTR01003525.1:155379-182749 GCA_013400775.1 Chaetops frenatus
ACCTCTGCTGGAAACCGTGCCCCGGCGGAAGTAGAAAAACAAAAAACCCCCCCAGGAAGGAGAAAAAAAAAGTTGTTGTCCTTTAAACCACAACACTGCAGAATTGAGATCCTGATACCTCTGATGGTTTTGATTTAAGGCTTTATCTTAAGCCACCAACAGTAGCTGTTTCATGCGTATCATATTCTGTGTGTATGTGTGGATGCATAACACAATTGTGTTTTTACTGCACACAGATTCATACATACAATGAGACAGAATGAGCTGTCCATAAATTTGGATTCAGGAAACAGATATGCCTGTATCTTGCAATGTCCTCAGATCTCTAAAAGTGACAAACTGCAAAGATCAAGAAGATAAATCACTTTAAAAGTGGATCTCCATTATTCATTAAGAAGGCATGAACAAATAGTAGACATTTGAAATTCTACTTGGTGGTTTTTAATCGGCTGTATTATTGCACTTGCTTATATCATAACAGAGAATCCTGACAATTTTACAGGTGGCCAGTAGACCTAATAAGTGAACCTCAGCCATCTTCTTCTGTGAAATCCCTGAAACTGTGAGACTCATGGAGCATTGCCATGCTTTGGGGTCAGAATCCTCCTTCATGGAACAGAAATGACAAAGATTTGGGCAGTTTCTTGGAGGGTATGGAAAAGGCCTTTCATGGATGACTGGACTTCTAAATTCCTAAAAACACCAAAGGTTTCTGAAACAAATCTAGTCATTGCTGATACACAAGTCCATATATTTGCTTACATTGGAGAGGTAAACTAGGACCTTTTTGAGAGGTACACTAAGACCTCTTTTTGGAGTCCTCTTTCCCTGGCAGACTGTTGGGATACACATATGATCAGATCTGGATTGGAGTCATCCATGGTTAGAGGTTTAATTTTGCAAAACATGAATCTCTCTCTTGAACTTTCCCAAGAGCATCTTCCAATGTTTGTTACCACATGCCTGACTTCCCCTTGTGCTGGCAGGGCTGAGAGCAGCCAAAATGGGCAAAGGGAACTTCTATAACCATGTGACCTTCATTGTGCTGGGTGATCTTGTTATTCAGTCCTTCATCCAGCAGTAGGGATAGAGAGCAGGGGAAGGGTACAGGCTAGAGCAGCCAAAGATCCATCGACTCTGATACTAAATTTTTGTTTTGGCTAAGCAAATGCCTTTGAAAAACACTAAAATCTCAAAAAGTAATATGTGAGCAAGGTTGAGTACCACCTGCAATCTCACTCTGCATTAATAGTAGTAGTAGTCATAAGAACAACAATAGCAGCAACAATAACAATAATAATAATAGTAATAATAATAATAATACACTGAAAATCTAGTGGGGTCCTTCACTGTGAGTTAGAACTACAATAAGCAACATCTGGGTTTTGTGCTTTTCCGGTTCTGGGTATCTGAGAGCTGTTTGTAAGGGTTACTGAGGCAGTAGCCTGAATCCTTGGGAGGAGAAATTGTCTTTCCTTGTTCTGAAGCAACCTCTCTGACTAATCCAAAGCCTGACCTAAAGTAGCGTATCTTCTGGATGGTTGAGAGTTGGTAAAAGGTAGAGAGGAGTGGAGGAGCCTCTGAAAAAGTCAGATATTTCAGCCCTGTGAGTGGCTTCGTGTGGTCTAGGTGTTTAACCCTCTGTAAGGTGCAGAGCCAGACAGTGGAGAGGCTGTGTCACTCCAAATTACACCATGGATGCTTCTGCTATCATTACTGCCTATAATTTGTGCCATAGCACACCCTTATTGGTAATTTTTCCTCCTCCTTTTATTATATAGGCCCCTTTCTGTCTACAGGCAAGTCAGGCAGCAAACCTTTCTTTCAGTGATGGCAGCAGGCCACAGTATTTATTGAAGGCAGCAGAGCTGTCAGTTTGGAAACACATGGGAAGACTGAAGGAAAAAGGAGGCCAGTCCTACTCTCTGCCTCAGCTTCACTCAGGCTGGAGTTTTGGAGGTCCAAGTAAGTCCCAGGGACTCTGAAGAAAGCAGGCATGAAGAAATCTGGAAGAGATTAAAAAAGTAGGTCTGTGCTCAGTCACCTTCTGTCTGTCAGGAGCTCTGAAGGATCAGGAGCTGGATACACATGGAGCAATTTGAGGCATCTGGAATGCTGCTCTGGGTTCTTGAAAAGAGAAAACACCACTGCTAAAGTCAGTGTCAGGCCCATACATAACCTTGTTTTGGAAGAAATCCCAGCAGTTTTGCTGGTCGATCATTTATTCAGGGCTGGGAGAAAAGGTTGAATAAGGCTTAGAGGCTTTGTTTTCTAACTATAACTTTGATTTGCTCCGACTTCATATGAACAAGAAAATCTGATAAGTGTCACTTCTTATAATCTACATACTTGGTGGAGAGTCAAACAGTGCCATACAAACTTTGAAGATAGAGACGGATGATTTGTAAATGAAACTGCTTTGATGGCCTGGTTATTATACACTTCACTTGATTTTGGTATCACCCTCTTTGAAACCTGAACACCTGCTTTGAAATAATGGTGGAGATTTTGTCTCTTGAAACACCTGCTGTGAACTTTATTGACAACACAAATTCCCAGTCACAGTCAAGTTCAGACTTTGGGAGCTGCTTTTCAATCACATTGTCAAATGCTGGAGCAGAATGGGATGATGACTAAAATCTCTGTAAGATATTCCTTACCCTCCATAACATAAGGGAAGAGGCTGCAAACACTGCATCCTAAACTCCTTGTTATGCTGGCTCAGAAAATGCAGGCTGTGAAATCATTAGTTTTCTTCTGTGGCACTAAGGACTAAATTTTACTCTGACACTGGAAAAACAGTGCAACTCTGGATTTACATGAGTGAGGTTATGTTCTGTCTGACACCTTTGTAGATTAATAAACTGGGGAAGATGTGGGAAGAATTACTTTTATTGGAAAGGGATCAGCTCACCTTAATTCTGAAATGTGGGCTGAGACTAAAAGGTACAGTGATCAATTCCTAATACTGCAGAATAATCTAAGAAGAGGAGACATCCTCCTCATTTCTGAAAAGAAACAAATAAAGGTGGCTACCAAGAACAATACTTTTTGCCTAAACTTTACCAATCTCTTTAAAAAAAAGAAATATGGTGAAATGATAAATACAAAGGAAAATTCCTTGGGAAAGAGGAAAGTATTGGTGTTATTGACACTGTTCTCCAGCTTCTGGATGTACTCAGGCTGAGGTTCCTGGAACATTGTGCTATGGCATTCATCACAATGACGTGGCATGACTGGCCTCTTATCATACACAAGCTGTGTGTGTTGTCTGCAGAAACACACTTATCACGTGTCCCACAATAGATGCTGGCGCAGAGGTGCCAGATTCTCTGTCCTTGGAGTAAAGCAATATTAATCCCACAAAAGGCCTTACAGGAATACTATGAGTCAGTCAAAACTGGTTTTGCATGGGGTAGCTGCTACTTGTTTTGTTTCACTCGTT
The DNA here is from genome assembly GCA_013400775.1 of Chaetops frenatus. NCBI lineage: Eukaryota > Metazoa > Chordata > Aves > Passeriformes > Picathartidae > Chaetops > Chaetops frenatus. Next base: position 158,825 of record VZTR01003525.1, read on the forward strand.
TGGGTTTTGTTTTTAATTTTAATTGGTATTCCTGTTCCAACATGACTTGCAGAAGTTGCCTAGAAACCATCTTGCATCAGCTCACTCATCCAGGACACACAGCTCCCCATATGCAGGCAAAGAGATAAGCTTAACTTCCTTAATTTTTAAAGAAATGCAATTAACTCCCCTCATTCTCCTCCCATGGATGGCACATCTAAGAACTCGGTTAAAAAAACCTCAACATCACGGAGGCAGAAATGTCTGGTACATGTTACATGGGGAAGTGTAAATGGAGAAGGTTGTCTTGAGGTGGTGGCAGAGTCAGAGCCACATTTTCCCCCACTAGAAGGTCCAGCAGGCTTCTGGTGGACCCTTCACTGCTTCTGGTGACACAAAACAGCAGTAGACTTTGACACTTTTGCCAAGCATGTAAAAATGCCAGTTATTTCCACTGCTCTGTATTCTGTCCAGAATCTCCTCTTGGCTCTCCCCCTACATCCTATAGTACTTGTGACCCACTGCTCTTGTGAAACCAGTACATGTTAGGGAGCCAGAAGATTGATGGAGTTTCTTGTGTTCTTCCAGGATAAAATACTTTACATGCGATAAATCCAGAGGAGATGATAGCACAAATCTGGTGGTGAAAACATCCTGTGCAAATAGAGCTTGGAAAATATAGGGCTTGTCTGGGCACCAGCTGGCCTAAAAGAATTTGGGTCTTGAGTCAAATCCCAAAGGTTTTATTAGGCTCTCTGGAAAAGTACAAAACCAGAAAAATAATCTTGGGTTGACCTGTAGCACTTTATGTGGAAAATACTTATTTTGGGGTGCCTAGCCTTCTTGCTTGTAACTTGGGATGCTTTTCAAATGAAAAATGCCACCTCAGAAAAAAGTGTTGAAAGGAATTAAATACTTCTTAAGTTGACAACTAATGTTTTGACATTGGGAAAAACAAAAGCTCCCTTTGTGGGACTCGAAACAATTAAATTTACATTGGGTTTCCCAATGTTTCTGTCTTCCCAAAACTGCACTTTCTGGCAAGGTTTGCTGTGACTTGGCTGTGTTTAATGTGTAGGCAGACAGTAAGTAGAGGTTTCAAAGACAAGTAGGAGCACCTGTAAAATAGGAGGACCTGCATTGCAACTTTCAAAGCCAATTCATTGACAATTTTAACTTGTACCCCGTCACTCCTTGCTCTCTATTTTACTTCCTCTCTCCTGCTGCTCTTGCTTTTTTGATGGAGTGCTTTAACCTGTTTCCATGCAGTGAGCTTTCCCACCAGCACCTCCAGGGGCTGATAGATGTGTCTTGTGCTCCCATACCATTCAGCTCTGGGAGCCACACCAGGATGTGGTTTGTGTAAAGGAGGTTAGTAAAGAAAAAAATTAAATTGTGCTGCACTTGTGGTGTGATGCAGATGGGCAGGGATGGAGGCCTGAGCTCCCCAGGGTCAGAGCTTGCCATGCCTGGGAGAAGAAGGAGAGAGCCCTTCAATCACCATTCAGGCAGTGGAGGCAGATCTTCCAAGGTGACAGAGGCTGGACAGCATGTTCAAAGTAGCAAATGGTTAAAAAAAGCGTAAATGGCTATTGACCAACTGACTGGCCTTCAGGTTTTAAGCCACTGTCTCTGCTTGCCAGCAAGTAGTCTGGATTTATTTGTACCAGGATAGCATGCAAAGCTTTTATTTAGACATGCTGGCTTGAGATGGCATGGCTGAGGAATTCTGAAAGCCTTGGCAGCTTGAGTGGTCCGCAGTAGAAAGGGTGAGTAGAAAGGGCGAGTGCTTGGTTTAGGTGTGATTGTTTATCTGAGTTCTGATCCCATTTTCCTGAGCATTTTATCAGGTGTTAGGGTCAGGAGGAATGGGGACTAAGACAGCTTTAATTGTTAGATCTTAGTGTTTATCTGTGACTCAGAAACCAAGGGTGGATTTTGATCACTGCAAGGTAACAATGTTCACTTGGTCCTCCAGGTGCACCCACAATGCAAAAGAGTGGCTCTCACCACTTCCAGAGTTCATGGGCAGCCCTTCATGAGGATGGTAGAGGAGGTCTTTCTCGATGAAAGCTTTAGGCAGCATGTTGTACTGGACTCTGAAACATAAGGGATCATCTGTTTATACCTTCCTCTCCTCTGAGACTGATAATGAGCTATATGAGCACATGAGTGAGACCTCTGAGTCTTCACTTGTGGCTATTGATTGTTCCCACCTTTCACAGGGTAACCCGTGAGCTCTGGAGAGACATGAGGGATTTACAGGCATGGTAGAGGCCAGGCAGCAAGACTGCTGATTGGAAGAGGGATGCTAAATCTCCCTACAGATTTAAATGCATACATTGCTCCTGGAAAGCCATTCTGTCTGGACTACTGACCTGAGGAAATTTTTATAATAAAGCAAATAATTTCCTGGAAATTAGGGCCCTTTGTGGACCTTTAACTGAAATTGGGCAGAATATCATTCTGATAATCTAACAGACTGAAGACAACTTCTAACTGCAGTGCCAATGGCACTGCTACCACTGAACAAATGCTCAGCTCCTCTGAGCTCAAGGAATCCAGAGTCATTTAAGCTGGAGTGTTTACTTCAGCAATTCAAGGATGAAAAGCATTCTAGAGAATATTTAGAGGAAATCTTTGTATATTGCTGCAAAAATGGTACAGATTAAACCTGTTGAAAAAAATCCTAACTTTGCCCTGCAAAAAGCAGATCTGGAGCAATAAAAGATCAAGTCCCTTCTTGTATGGTAGTGTGGCTCCAACATAAACATATGGTGTCATGTTCTCCCTCCAGTGCTGCTGGAGAAAATATTGGAAGCTAATTTAGACTGGGTGCAAGTGGAGCTAATAATCCACAAGGGTCTCAGAGAGCTCTTGAGTGCTCTGACCATAGGCCATGGCACGTTACAATCCAGTGCTGTTAAGACAAGCATTGCTGCTGGTAGCAGGGCACAAACTCTCAGGCAGCTGTAGAAATTACTGATCAGATAGGTGGACCCTGCCAGTAATCTATAACCTTATATAGATTTATGTAAACCTTTATAAATCACTGCCAGCTTATCTTAGTTACAAAATAATGTCTTCAAATACGGTCTGGAAACACGAGGGTTTCCTTTTTAACTGTACAGAAGGTTAAGCATCACAGAGACCAAGACTTTATTTTTAACACAAAGTGTTGTTGTAAATCTCCTGAACATTCACTTGACACTCAATGTGCTGCAGGTTTTCAGAAGTGTGAATGCATTTATCATAGCAACAAGATGAACTTGCAGTTTGCAGCAGAAGGAGGGAACTGGTATCTGAAGATCAAGGCATGGCTGGTCCTTCCCCAGTACAAACAGTAATCCCTTATGGCTGTTTTCTCTGTGGTTTCAGTTCCCTTCCAGTTATGTCCCCCTATCTGTCCTTGGTTATACAGGTTGTATGAAGAGTCTCCTGTAGAAATTAATCAAGTTTACAAGACAGAGTTGAACCCTGGTTGAACTGTGGTATATTTTGTATATTAAAACCAGTCCTCTTCTACTGAACCTCTGAATGCTGGGGCTATTAGGTCATGCTGTAGTAGTTTCTAAATAAGCAATCAGCTAATTAAGTTCTTTGGTAAAAATTCACGTCTGCCTTTTGCTGTGTCTCACAGCTTCTCCTTCAGCAGTAGTTAAAAGTTGTAGCTGGTTTATTCTCTTGCTTTTTTTGTATGGAACACTCTGGTTACTATCAAAAGAGCAAAGTTCAGAGAGATCACAGTACAAAGTTCAAGAGCTAAAAATAAAGAACAGGTTAAATGCTCAACACAAAATTTGAGGCAATAACCACTGAAGTCAAATGCAGCTCATCTCCAGTTCTTGCCCATCTCTATCTCCAGGAACTCTTGAATCAGGTTTAGTGGTGATAAATTGTATAGTCAAATTTGAATTTAATAAACATTCAGGGATATGTTTCACAAAGCTCTGACTAAACACATCCTCCTGTGCTGTTTCTGTCTTCTAACCCTACAAAAGCAACCTCAGTAAGGTGTCTGGCTGCTTGGACTCAGCAACCTAGCCATAAATCCCTAGCTGTCATTCCTGTGCTGAAAGCTGTCAAGGGTCTGCTAGAGGAAAAAATATCCTTAGCTTCAGCCTTGCCTTCAGTCTGGATATATTCTCCTTACCTGGCATGCTGTGGAAGTGAGAAGGCATTTTGGAGTGTTCACTGATGATCTGGGAATCATGATATATAGAAAATATTTGAGAACTGAAACTCAGCTTACAGCCCCCAAGTACACCAGAAAAGCTCAGCACCTGCAGCGTCAGAATCTGGGCTGGAAGATAACTCCATTTTTTCATATGCTATATAAGGTTGTTAGCAGCCTCCTCATTATGGGAGATTGTTTAAATAGTGAAATAAAATGCAGAAATCCAGGCTCCGTGGATGGGATAAACTGGGGTGGATAAATTGTAGCTACAGCATCTGGGAGCAAAGGAAGAGAGAGCGAATGGATATAGCCCTGGACTGAAGTGAGGTCTGTACTTAGATGAAACATATTCCTTAGCAATATCAGGGCTGCTGTTGTGGGCTCTAAATGGGTTCCTGTGATGAGCCCAATCTTTGATGGTATTGGATTAACATCACTGTTCATTCCAGCTTATTATGTGTCCTGCAGTACCTGTCATGTCTCTCTGCCATCTACCTCAAATAATGACTCCAGCAATTATGAAGGCTTTGTATGCCTACAGATCAGAAATACTGTCTCACAGAGAGTAGACTTTCCTCATCTCAGCACTGCAGATTCTTCCTCCACATAGTGATTTGGCCCTTTTCGTCTCCCTTTTCCTCTGCACCCGACAGTTTGAGAAACAGCAGAAGCATTAGAGAAAAGAAAAAAAAAAAAGAGACAGCTTCATCGCCTATACTTCCCATTTTTCTATCCTACCCTCTTCTTTCTCTCTGGAGGCAGAGGAGTTTGGTATCAAACATACAAGTTCTGCTTCACCCAGGGTCTGATCAAAAATGCACTAAAATCAATGGAAACATTCCTGCGGATTTTGCTGTTCTCTAGTTTATTTCCAGCCCTCCTCTGGCTACGGCCCTTTGACTGTACGGGCATGCAGGGCGGCTGTGGGAGCTCAGAGAGGAGGATTTTCAGCAAAGCAGCCCACAAAAGGGAGTCTTGTCTTCCTTTGCAAAGCATGAGGCTCTTGAGGTTTCCACTTGGTCCAAATCTGCAATTCATCTGCTTTCCCATGCTCCACTCACACTGTAACACGCTACCAGCCAGGCGGAGTGTTGAGTGTGAGGCTGTCGACAGTTTTCCTTGCTGCCCCTTTTTCTCTCATCTTTGGTTGCTCCCTGGTCCCCCTTAACCCTCCTTGCCTCGAGCCTGCCCATCCTAGGCCAGCGGTGATCCACTGCCTCACCTCCAGCACATCCTCCACCTCTGCTGACACCTGAGATGGCTGTTGGGTTACTGATTCCTAATGTGATCGTGAAATCCAAATCACAGCTTGCTTTGCCATCCTGTCCAGCTGCACCTCCCATTGTCCCTGAAGCAGTGCCACTTTGTTGACTACATCTCCACAAAATGATCTTAAAACCAGGCATGGAAACAGAACAAGAGGGGCACGTGGAAACAGTCTGCTCAGAAAGAAAGTATTAGAGGTAATCCTTTGCTTTTGACACAGATGGCTTCAGCATGGGAGCTTTGGTTTGGCAAAAATATGGAAATAATAATAACATTTTTGATCTTCAAAGGGCTCCTCATTCACTAACTAAGGAGTGTAATGTTAGACTCTACAAATTGGTCATACTCTGAAAATACATTTGGTAGCAAAAGGGTCAAGCTTTCTGCTACTGTAATTACTTTGAAATGTCGGTGCCAATTCCAGGTGTGAAAATTAAGGACCAAAGTCTGTTGTAAGGGTACAACGTCCTGTTTAGTCAATGGGAATTTCATGCCTGTTGATAAGAGCAGAATCAGATCCTAATTAATTTCAGGCTTGACACATATATTCTTCCATTTTAAGACACGGTTACTGGCAACATCTGCCCTACATGTGAACAGATTTGAGCTTTGAAAGATATGAATTGGATATTGGTCCTAAAATGAGACTTAATATTTCTCACAGGTTCTGTGGGATCCTTTGCCACAAGAGAGAGAATGAGCCAAAAGTAGCCAGCCAGTGTCAGCTGTACAATGTACAAGTGTGTGTTTGTGTTCATATATCCCAACATGCACACAGGCTCAGCTGTAGCTTTGCAGATGCCCTGAGATACCCAGGAATGAGCCTGAGATGTCAGGTCCTTGCTTTGTCCGTGCAGTCAGGGGTCTAAAAAGAGCAAGCTGTACCAGCTTTTCTGCTGATGTATAGATGATGTGGCCATGTCTCCACTCATCCCAGCCAGGGATATAAGAGGAAGCGTCCTACCCCAAACATAGCAGGGAAAGGGCAGGGGCTTTCCCCAGGAGCAAGACCTGACTCCCAGACTTGCAAAGTAAATACGAAGCAATGCAGTTTTAAAACTAAAAAATTATTCGGGATTGAATAATTCAGCTCTGCAAAGAGCAAGGTTCCTTCCTGGAATCAGCATCAGAGCAAGGTAAAGGCTGGCTCGTGGCAAGCGAGTCCTAGGTTGGCTGGGTTTAAAAGCTGCAGACACTGATTCCTAATTCTCTTGGGTGAGAGACAGATCAGTGTTGTGTTTGTGTTTTCAAGATTAAGTATCTCAAATCATAAATGTCAATAGAATTATGAAGTACATTGAAAGCTTCCAAGTTCTTTAAAATTAAATAACAACCCTGTAATGCAGCCAAGCTGAGTATTGCTCAGATCCATTCAACCCTTACAGGAGGCAAAGGAGGCTTTCAATTTCTTTGTTCAATCACTTCATTAAATTCCAATTCCTCTTAAAAGCTTGGCAGTCCTAATTCTCTCCCACTTACTCCTGATACAAGTCCCCTTTGTCTGCACTCAGATTTCTCCTGCTTTCTATGCTTATCCACCTTCCTATATGCCCCAATCCTCACTGCTCAAGGCAGTGCTCTATTAAGGACAGTTAAAGGCATTTTTTCCTAGAAATTTACTTCTCCTGTTTAGCCACTGCATTAGGCTGTGATGTGTCTGTGCACAAACAAGAGAAACGCTGGTCCAGCCTTCTGTGGGATTTGTGATGGGAGGTGTGCTGCATGCTCTTAGCCAGTGATGCCTTTGGGGGAGATGGAAGTTGCATCGGCCACCTCTTGTCCTCAGCAATATGCCCCTCTCAATGTGGAAAGAATCCAAACTGAGAGTCAGGGCAGTTATGTCAGTGGAGTTACAAGATAAAGGCAAAAGTTCTGACCTCTGGAACATCATTATTGCACACAAGGCAAAGCAGGCCTGAGCCAAGAAACCGCCTGTAAAATCCCAGCACTGTTACCAGGCGAAAGTCCCTGCCACCCTGGTCAGGTACCTATAATGTGGTTTTAGCCTGTGAGAAACACCACTTTGAGGGTCCATGGGGTCTTCAGTACCAGGACGCAGCTTGAGCCCATGGCAGGTACTTTTTTTCCTGTATATTTCCCTCTGAGGACAGGATTGGTATTAGCATGCTCTGTGGTAATGGAGAAATGCAACCAACAGGCTGCATCTCAATCTGAGCTTGCGCTTTCGTGCATGGGGTTCATTAGCTTTCCTGTCCCAGGCACTCAGGGACAGGCCACAGCAGAAGATGCTGTAGGAAAGAGCCACAAGAAATAAACCATAAGTCCCGAAGGATGCCATTTTTTTCTTTCTGGAAGAAGTCCTATTTACAGTTAAAGTTGCTTTATACTTTGACCTGCACTTATAGCAGCCTGTAGAGGTAGTGGGCTTAGCAGCCTCTGATGTTTTCTCGTTTCTGCTGGTCCGTCCCACCACCACAACTGTGGTGCCTGGGTTTATTTTCTTTCATAATCTCTTTCTAAGCGCTTGCTGAGATTTCCTGTCTTGGAGGATCTTGCTTAGGCTGGATAGATTACTCAAATGTTCTTGGTCCAGTTCCAATTCTGGCTTTAATTTATCTCTAGTTGTTAGGGTTTCTGACTGGAAAAAGCTACTCTATAGATTAGTGAATTCATAGTGAATGAGGCCCAGGAGCTGACATGCAGCAAATGAGCTGGGATCCCTATGGGCAAGGCTCACCATTAATACTGTTGCAGAAAGAACTTGCCCACAGCCTCTGCCTGAAGGGCTCTTGCCACCAGCAGGGATGGTCCTCCCAGGAATGAAGAGACTGTGCTAGCCCATCCCCTGATGCAAGTGAGAGGCTCTAAATCGTACAGCTGTCTTCCCATGGACTTCCACACCACACCCCATCTCTGTGGGGGAGAAAGGGTCAGTGTTGCACCTTGCTTTGGACATTTAATGAAGAAAAATCAGATATGAAGAGGGGAAGTTTTCCAACCCTCAGCATGCAACGTGAGGGAAGATCTCATGTCTGCAGTACAAGGGAGTTTGTGGGACTGGTGCTGGGTGCACAAATCCTTTTCTATGCCAATCCTTGTTGATTCAGCTCTGGGTACAATTCCTGGGCAAAGACACACCTGAAGGGTCTGTAGAAACTGGCATGGGAGGATACATACAGTTCTTGTGTAGAAATCACAACACAAATTGTGACTTGTGATTTTGTGGTTTGTGCCAAGCTTACAGGTCTGTCAGTTAAGACAGGCATTACTAATGGCTTAGTACAGCGGTTTTGCAATGACCAGTGAACTCGGATATCTTGGAAAGGCTGGACATGAGGCTGACTTGGCAACCTGCTCCCAGGACCAGTACTTGGCTTTGTCCACCTTATGTTTCAGTGTGGTACCCGACTTTCAGTAGTGCAGTGCAAGATGCAAATCACTCAAAGTTTGTGCAAATCCCAAGTGTTTTTCAATAACAAAAGCGCCATAACTTGGACACATACTGAAATGAACTTGCAGTTCTTACCAAATCTTTCACCACTCCTCATCTGCCCTCACATCTTTGATAATTAAGTCTAAAGTTTTGCCAGTTCCAGATAAAAGTTAAATAAGATATCAAGGGCTCAATGTACTACTGGTACTCTTGAAACTCTATTCCACCATGCCATAGGAAAACATATTTTGTTTATTGTGTGTGGCCAACCATGTACATTTCAGTAGCCTAAATTTACCCAGCAGGGGCCAATAGTGTATTTAAATCTACCTGAGTCACGGCAGGATTTCTGAGAGGTGTTGCTTTAGTTCTCTTAGCACGTCTAGAAAAAGACCTTGTGATTCCCCTACAGGGAGGTTGTGTACAAGCCATACTAACTGCTGAAAGAAGTGGTCCCAGGACTGTTCCAATTGGCTGATCTAGTGACATGAAAGTGTTGTTTACACGCTCTAGAGAGCTTCAGGATGCAGGGAAGATGGATGGTTATTCTTCTTGTGCCCGCCTAAACAATATATTTGATCCTGTCACCTGCCCTGTGTGAACTGCCTTCTTTAGAAGTCAGTATTAATGATGCAGATCAAATATAAATGCTGTCACTTATCCCACTTGCTCCAACAGCCTTTGCTAAAAACAACAAACTAGTCTTTTTGACCTTAAATAGTGGAGGTGATGTTACTTTTGTAAAACAGTTAGGAGAGGTTCTAAGGACTAGAAAAGTGCTTCTTTGGAAGCATGTATTAGCAAATGCTACTTGATCACAGGGACACTTGTATCCTTGGGAGGAGACGTAGAAAACAGACTTGTCATCACCTTATATTCCTCACACATTGGCAGCACTTGTTCTCACAGTGAACCTTGATCTGTAGTCTTCAAAGCCCCTTAAAAAAGCACTGCTTGACTATGCAATGAGTGTTTATGTAACAGATAGTGCTCAAGGCCCATTACCACCTTCCCCCTCGTCATCCCACAGTCTAGCTCCACATCATTACTACCCAAATGAATTGTCTCTTCATCAGACTTTCTCAGCTGGAACTGGCACAGAGATTTGAATTAAGCATCCAACTCCTCAGGTGTGTAGGCTGCCCACCACATCTGTTTAGCCAGGTGTCAACTATCTCTCTAGTGCCAGACTAAGCACCTGCTTAGTGCTCCGTCCTGCTTCCAGCAGTGGCCAGATGTGGGTGCCTGAGGAAGCCTTTGAGCATGTCAAACATGCATTTCCTGAGAGTGCTCCTGGCCTTCAACTATCCTCAGGGATTTCCTAAATCAAATGTGCTTTCTATGTATTAGTAACACCCAAGGTATTTCTCTTCCACAAACTTGCCTGCTCTCTTCTTAAATCCTCGTTTTGGCTCTTCACCTTGATGACTTATTTCAGCTGGTGGTCCAAATTTTTTCTCCTCTCCTCTCCTCTCCTCTCCTCTCCTCTCCTCTCCTCTCCCCCATCAGTCATTACTGCTGTATAACTTTACAAGACCTGTGCAACTTTGAATTGTGCAGCAATTAAAAGACCCAGCAATTTTTTAAAAATCTTTTTCATAGTAGTATGTTCCTATATTTCTTTTCTTAATTATTAATCTGGAGTGTCGACATGTTTAAGTTTGGAAGCAGTCAAACAATCTGTTTAAAGTGGATAAAAAAGGTTAATGTGATAACTTCCCTTAGGGTGGGGAAATACTGGGAGAGTGAATTGTTCTTGGGAGTGGTAGTTCACAGCAGACCTGATAGTCTAACAGTGGAGGAGGTGGAGGATAAGTACATTTGTCACGGCATGGTGTGATTCCTACCAGGGTACTGCTGATCAAGGATGGGCTGCCTCCTTCTGCCTGCAGCAGAGGAAATTAAATCTTCCTTTTCATGCAGAAACTTGGGGTCCACCACTCTCCACAGAACTAATAATGGCAAGTGGACACAGCCTGCAAACTGAAATTTGTTTGCTTGGAGTACTTGCCAAAGAGCTATGAATAGAGAAGAGGTTTGTGTAAAAAAGAGCCTTGCTTGCAAGCAAGCTGTCAATCTGAAGGATGACATCTCTAAAATTATTTGTAACAAATAACTTTTTATGTTCTATGAGCGTCTGTCTGACTCTTGCACAGAGGGGTGTCACTCCTTTCCAGAGTAAACAGAGCAGCCCAGTGCACCCTGGGGTTACCAGGCTGGAAGAATGCAGTACATTTTCTGAGAGTATTTGCTCTGACTTAAAAGCATGCTTGTCTTATCTGTGTTGACACCTCTCCTGCCTTCATGAGCTATGAAGACTCAAAACAGTCAAGATCTACTCCTCTGAATAGCTATCGAAAGCAAAAATAAACCTCATTATTTGCACATGGAATAGTAGGATTTAACATGAGATTTTGTTTTTAGGAAGCCCTGCCAGGTCTGTGAAACAAAGGCTATGAAGTGAGCCAGACATGGGTGTGCCAGTCTTTTGTAAATAAAAACATGCATGTACATAAGTGCGTCTAACAAGTATTCAGACAGAATTAACTGTAAGATCCATATCTTGCCAAGAAATCTGTCAAGCAGATTAAGTGCTTTTTTTTTTTTTTTTTTTTTAGAAGCAGCAATGCCTCAGGCAAAGGTCTGTGTGGCCCAGAGAGGAAAATCTGAAAATGGTCTATGCAAAACTTGTAGTCATGGCTTATCTGCCTCCTGTTCCTAAGCAGCAAAAGTCACCAAAGGCCATTTTGCAAAACCTTCTCTTCATTATTAAATTTGTGCTCATCTAGGCAGGAAACTAACACTGCCATGGGACTTGGGTGACCTGTTGCTGGTGGAGAGGACATTTGGAAAAAAAACCAACAACTGTTGGCAATCCTTCCCTAAAAGCAAGAAAATTACCTGTACCTTCAAATAAATCTGGGAGGCTGCAATCTGCTGGAGGCTGATGCATGACGAGTGCCTAGTCTTGTCAGGTAACATGTTTCTGGCCAATGTTACCTTCTCTTTAAGTATGCAGAGCAGGGGGGAAGCTCGTTTCTTCATTGCCTGCTAACTCAATGCACTGACTGAGAGGATAATCTACTGCTTGGTGGAGAGATAACTCACCTAAACCATTTGGAGAAGTTTAAGAAGATAGCAGCAGTAACTGTTGCTGCATACTTGTGTCCAGTATAACTCTGCTGCCTCTTCCCAAACCTCCCAGAAGCCTCACCAGAGCAAAAACATTGATATTGTTGCTTGGGTACCCTCCCTCCATGACTCAGATGATGGGTGTAGTGCTGTTCTGCCTGGGAGATGTCTTATCTCTCTGCTCTGTAGTTTTCTGTCTGGCTTCCACAACCTTCCTGACTTCCCTGCTCCCAGCAGTGTCCTGCACACTGGTAGTGGCCAAAAACCTACCTTGTGTGTATCTGTATACATGTGTGAATGAACATCCTGACAAATACAGACTGGAAAAGAGGGTTCCTGCAGTTCTCCCTTGATCAGAAGTTAGGATATGCTGGAAGTGGCTGTTCACATCTTCTCCCATTTGCCTCCAACTTGGGCTAAAGATCAGGCAGGGCTCCTGTGGAAAAATACAGCATTTCATTGCAAATGTGTATGTGGAACAAAAAATGTTCTGGAAAAGCTGATGTTTCTCAAGTCCCAAGTGTCCATAAACTTGTTGACACTCCTGCAGGGGAAGTTTTGTTTTGTGCAGTTTCCCAATGGCAAAAAACATCCTTCAAGCCAGGCCCAAGAATAGCTGCTATGACAAAGCCCTTGTTTCTCAGCTTCTGTCCTTTGCTTTTGTTTTCTTCTCCCTTGCTTTCCTCTTTTCTCAGTCTCCAGCTTCCTCAGTGCAGTATGTGGCACTGGTGTTCAAACAGTGTGGGATCCCATTTTCTCTACAACAGGGCTCTGGCTTGCTGTGGGTGTTTTGGCTCACTGCCAGAAGGTTTCTGTGGAAAACTCAAGTGAGCTGGGGGAAGAGAGGTAAGGAAAGGAATGAGGAGGAGCAAAAGTTATTCATTTTTAATGCTTTATCTACAGATAAAATTGGGATAGCAGTTCTCAAGTCTAGGAAAAGGCATGGCTTTAGCCTGAGGGCTCTTACCTGCTGCACTTGAGTCTGCTGCAAATAATAGTCATCTCCAAGCATTTCAGGAAACCTTCTGCATTTGTTTATCATGCAAAATGTTAGGCAGGGAAAATACAGGAGTAACAGCCTGAATGATCGATTGTACCTCAAACTGCTTTTTATGCCTGTTTCTGAGCCAGTGTTTATGTGCTCTGAGCAAGTGCCATCCTCCCCTGCTTTCCCTTGGCTGGCTTATCAGCATCTGGGGATCCCACTTGCCACTTGCACACCATAGAAGATTTCTAATTTGGTGGTCCCAATGACATGTGTCCATGTTTCCTGTTCCATGGAATGGCAAGGTAAGATTGCCATCAGGGCAGGAAGTTTACTTGGAAGTCAGTGCTGGCTTGGCATGACTGAGCATCAGGGTAGGAATGGAAACCTGCTGAATAAAAAGGGCCTCGGGTGCCACTGCTTGTCTCCAGCTGGGGTAGGGTGAGCAGGAAAGGTCAGCACTGGTGATGATCTGTCAACCACATCAAGGAGATGGGAGAATCATAAAATAGGGTGGTGGGCCTGGTGCAGGAGCGTTGGGAAGCTGTTCTGGAGGTGCTTGGGAGCTGGACAAATTCTTTTTTGTTTGGTGGTAAACGGTATCAGGAAAAGATATTTGCAGAACTGAAATGGAGCCTGGGGAGGCAGAGAGATGAAGAAAACAAAGCATATAGGTGGCTGTTGTTCCAAGCCAGACCAGCATCTGGACCTCCACCTTCCCTCATTCTCTCTCATCTTGCAGCTTCCACTGCTGCTTGTCTGTAAATTGTGTCCTTTTCCACCAGTTGGTCCACAGCAGGCTCCATTAGCACACAAATCTATCCTTCTGATTGTAGTTCTTCTTTTAAAGTCTGTACCCAGGAAAGCCTGTGAAAATGCCTTATCACAAGGATGCAGGTAGCACATATCTGTGCAGAAAGGGGATATGGGTGAGAAGAAACTCCACCGTAAGACATCAGAAAATCAAGGCTGTCAGAAAAAAACAGTAGCATGGAAATTACTGTATTAGGGAAGTCCAGTGTCCTCTCCAGTCCTGTGTTGTAGCTGATGTGAAATGCCCATGAAAACAAGTAAAAAGCCCTTGCAAAAGGTAAATAGGGACTCTTCTACATGTCCATTATTTACCTCAATGTAATCATGGGGCTTTTATTGCTCCTGAAACTCTCTTGGTCTTTAGTTGTGCATATGAAGACTTTGTGATAGGAGCCATGGGAGATATTTTCCACCCTAATGTTTCTTCAGAAAAAAAAAAAAAAAAAACCCCAAACCCATTCAGCAGTTCCCAGTATTTCATAGAATCATAGACTTATAGAATCATTTAGGTAGGAAAGACCTCCAAGATCATAGAGTCCATCCATTTCTGGAGTCTTTTTTATAGATGGAAATGAATACTGCATGGGAAGCTAGATTGCCACTCTGTCCTAATGCTATGCATCATCCTTTACATGATCCCAAGGAGGAGTTAGTCCTCACAAATAGAACTCTTGGGCTCTATGAGGTGACAATCACTGTACCCCTTCACCTGAATACTTCCTATCTACACTGCTGACTCTTAGCTAAGTCAACTTCCAAAAGCTGGCTTTGGGATTACTTCAGGCAAATCAATCTGTAGCACAATAACAGCAGTTCCTCCAGATCCTAGGAGCAATGTGGGCCTGGGCAAGGGCACTGAGTGTTTAAACATGGCTCAGAGCTTGACCTCTGTGCATAGGGGACTGCAGGCATCAAATGGAAATTGTGAGCCTGGAGCTGAAAAGATGTTTAGGGTGGGTCCAGGTGTATGCTGTGCACAGATGCATACAACACACACGATTTAGGGCAGAGCAACAAACCTTTATTTCCACACCCATTCTGCCTGCCAAGTTCCCCTAGAAGCAGACCTTAACTCTTGTATTACTGCTCCATAGCCTTTGAACCACAGTAAACCCCTCCTTGCTCCTCTCAGGACATGGTTCGCGTCCATTTTGAGCCACGTGGGATTCCAGCTTATTTCTAGACATATGATCTCATCCTATTATACCTATTTTCCGCCATCCTTTCTCTGACAGACAGTCCCCACTCCTACATCTTGAATTCCAGCTGCCTGGAAAGCAATCAACAAATAAACAAAGGAGGAAATACTAGAGGGGGAAAAAAACAAGAACCGTGTCTAGCAATTGGGTTTGCTGCCTCCAGACAGGTGCAGGCTGCATGTGAACAGTGGCAATTCACTCAGCAGTGCTTTTGAAAGCAAGGAGCTGATGACACTGGGAAGGCTGAGCGATATGATGGGTCTGGGGCCAGGGAAGCATTGTGTGTGGATGCCAAGTAGACGGCTGAATTTTAGATGCTGCTAATTTTAGTTCAGTGTGATTTGTTTCACTGAGCTCTCCCAGCGCTTTGAATGCTGTCATTCAGGCTAATCATAATTCCTTACAAGGCTTAGAACTACTGGATACCCAAGAATCTGATCTGAGCTTTTCTTTTTTCCTTAAGATGATGTTTTCCTGTGTGTCTTGACTTTATCAGGAATGCATGTTAGACCAATACCAGTAATCATGAACTTGCTGTTCCATATTCTCTCCTCCTCATTATATACTTTAACCTATTTTACATATAAAATGTTTCATAATATACAGCCAAGTGTTTAAGCATTAAATTCCCTTCCTTCACCAACCCCTCCTGTTCCTACAGTTGGTTGCAGATCACTGCCTGGAAGTGAGCAGAGAGAGCAAGCAGCAAGGTGAGTTTTGTTCCTGTGAAAATAATCTCTTTCAAATAATTCTTTTTCCAAGGTGACCAGTGTGCACTGCTACCACATCTCAGTGGAAAGCATGGCAATTTCTGACAGTGCAGTCATCTGACCCTACCCTCAAACAAAGCTGGACTCTGGTCCCCAGGCAGGATTTCTGCAGAGAGAGGGGGACAGGCATGAATCCTCTGTCTTTTTTAAATCTTGTAATTTTCCCTGTGTTAGTCTGCTGGGCTCAGCTTTCCACGTGTTTGCAGCAGGGAGATGGTCTGCATGAAAATTGCTCAGGTGTTAAAATGAGAAGATGGTTAAAATGTGATTCAAAAATAGGGTTTTATTCAAAAACAGGCTAATAGAGTTTTTGTTTTTCACCAGGTTGCCATTCAAGATCAAGTTTGTGTAGGTTTATGATGAAATGTGGTTTCCAACAGACAAGATTTCAGTGCTTCACAAAATGAAAATTGGCACTTAGCAGCGATTTCTAAACAGGTGCAACTGCAGCTGCCGTGGGAAGGCTGAGAACATCTGTTCCTCCCAGAAGATGCTGGCCCCTTCCCACAGCCTTCCTCATCCCCAGCCCCACTGTGTGCATCTGGAAGCATTCACGAGCAGGGGGCAGGCAGTGAGGGGGTTTAGCACACTGCAGTGGTCAGAGGCAGAACTGGTGCAGGGCATCTGGCACTGTGGTTGCATGATTCCCATGTATTCCTGGGATCTCTTATTTAAAAATCGTATGTTTTAAGTAGGAGTTGATGTACAACAGTGGCAGGAGGTCTGTTTTGTTGCTGGTCTTCTCTGCTTGCCCTGTGTCCACTCAAAGCTGACTACTTTGTTCTGTGTTTCTGGATTCAGTCTATCAGGCTCCACAACCTTTCCTTGATTCAGATTTACATCAGAGTCATACCTAGAGAAGACCATGTCATATTCATTTTTTTTTTTTGTTTTCTTCTAGCAACACCTGCTCAGGACAGTATAACCAGGGTGTCAGGAGTGCTGAGGAGTGCTGGACCCCTCAGGACAGAAAAGACTTGGACCTGTTGGAATGAATCTAGAAGAGGGCCACAGAAATGATCAGAGGGCAGGAGCATGTCTCCTATGAGAACAGGAGTTGGGATTGTTCAGTCTGGAGAAGAGAAGGTCCTTATAGCAGCCCTCCAGTACCTGAAGGGGTATTTTCTTATAAGAAGTATGGGGATAAACTTTTTCAGTTGGGCCAGTAGCAACAGAAAAAGGGGTAATGGTTTTAATCTAAAGGAAGGGAGATTCAGACTAGATATAAGGAAGAGTTTATTACAGTGAGGGTGGTAAAACATTGGCATGATTGTCCAGAGAAGTGGTGGATGCCCTCCCCATGGAAACATGCAAGGTCACGTTGAACAGGGCTCTGAGAAACATGGTCTAGTTGAAGATGTCCCTTCTCATTGAGGGGGTTTGGACTATATGGTCTTTAAAGGTTCATTCCAGCACAAACCACTGTGTGGGTCTATGATCCCTGGGATGTGATTACAAGAAAGGCTGGGGAAAGATGACACTGTTTACACCATACCTCCCACTGCCCCAGTGTGCTCACGTTGCTCCTGGAGCTGGCTCTGCTGCAGAATCAAGGCAAGAATGGATTTTATTCTCCTCATAGGTATATTCCTAGCTTGCATTAAAATCCAAGATTTAAGTAAAATTGCCTGGAGATCAGGTGAACAAAGCTGCAACAATTTTTATGCAAATATGAACCTTAGCCATCAAACTTTAACAACTCTAAATTTCAAGACTGGTTCATTTATTCAGAAAAAAAAAAAAAAAAAAGTATGCCTTGTGGTAGAGTTCTCCCTTTGCTTATGAGTCTCCACATGATGCAAATTAGTCTTTCAGCCTGGACAGAATCACTGCTTGTGTCAGCTGGGTTCCTGCCCATGTGGAGGTAGAGAGAAGAAGGTGAGGAACCACCATGCAGTGCAGCAAGTAGAAGTTTTGTACAATGCCTTTGTTAATGGTGTTTCTGGGAGCTGATCCAGGGTTGTTTCATAGCATCAGTAAAATTTAACTGTTTTTTCTTGGGTTGAATTTTGGTCCATGGATCTTTATCTTTGGAAACAACCATTTTCTAGAGCAGTGTCTCCATCCTCATGATGAAGGGCTCTGCAGCACATCCTTTGGTTCTCTAAAACATGGCACTCTTCACACCTAAAGCAGTTCCTGGCTGATTGATGGCAACTCATTTAATGCAGCGTGTAGATGTAAGATGCTGAATATATCAAGCTGTGGAACAATATCTTTTTTCTCCTTGTGTGTGCTTATCGTGCACTGTTCTTACCTAAAATGGAGGGTGCACACATATTTTATCACCTGTTTGCAAAAACTCATTACTAGAGGCTAAAAAATTTACAAGCACAACATCTGAAATCTGATGTCTTGACACAGAGTATTTTTATTGTTTGCTTTATAGCCCTGACAGAGGCACAGAGAAAGCAGAGTCCTCTCTGACCAGGCAAAGGTATACTGTCAAGGTATGGATAGAAAATAAATCAGTGTGAACTGAGAGTGGGTTGGCAGCTCCAGAGCACCTGCCTGTCTGCATCCCACCACCAACGCTACATGGGAGGCTGATAATCATTTTTTAATCAAACAATGGAGGAACAAGACGGTCAGAGAGAGGCTGCATGACCCAAAGTTGATGATGGCAGAGAGAAAATGGGAAAAGATACCAGGGCAGATGTTAGTGTGCATTCAGGGGAGGTATGGCTTTAGTGCTGGCCTTGGCTATGTCCAAGGATGGATCCTCTGTCTTGCAAGCAGAGAAAATAACTGATTATCTGCTTTTCAGCAGTTTATGGGCCAAATGTATATCAGGTATACATTTTTGTTTTGGTTTGTTGGTTTTTTTTAAAATTTGAATTTGAAAGAAGTTTCAAGCAGTTTGTCTCTTCTGTCATACTACATGTAACAACAACCACACATTTGGATCCTCCAGACTGTGGAGTCTGAAGGAATGAAGTTAGTGCTGTCTGGCTAATCCAGGGCTCCTTTTGGACACCACACATCTCAAAAGATGAATTTTATTTATGCTTGCATGGCCTGGGCTGGGCTCAGCTTTGCAACCTTCTGGGTTAAATGTCAATATTTTGATAGAAACTTGACTGAGTAGCTGAGAGCTTTTTAACTTGTCAGGATTTACAAGAAATATATTACTGATAGAGATTTTTTTTCTGCATTAACCCATATAAAACAGGGGGTGAATCCTTCAAACTGAAATATGCACGCATAGCTAACAGCTTCATTTATACTAAACACATATTGCATTGTTAGCAAATAGCAATGATCTACATAGTGACTGAAGGGTTCTGTGCGTCTGAGGACATTTCGCATTCTTACCAGAGTTTAGGAAATGGAAATAAGCAAACAGAACAACATGTAGTTTTTAAACAGGCATCTCCCAGAAATTACTCTCCCAACAGATTAGGCTTCAACACTGTGCTCAGGTTATATTTTGAAATAGATCCCCGAGCCTGTAGCTGCCTGTGTTAAATACACACCACTCTTATGCACAGAGGCTCAGTTCCAGCTCCTGTGGCCACTTTGCTGAACGTTTGCATTTCCTTTGCTCTCTGTGACCGTAACCACAGAACTACTACCACACTTGGAAAAATACAATATTTGGCATTTTGTACAATTTCTCCACCCATATGCATGTGCACTTTTGAAGAACCAAACAGAAAATCCACGTAACTCTGGTGTCCATAGCCAGGAAGAGTTATGACCGGGGAGAATTTTAAAAAGTAATATTTATTGAGAGGAAAGGCATTAATTTGGGTAGTTACAGCCCCACCTCCAGTGCTGTACTCTGCTGAGTTGCATCGTGCTATTCTGGCAGCACAGAAATGCTGCTAAGGCAGAAATGGTTTAAGGGGTTGTGCCCAGAATCAAGGTGCTCAAAACACCAGCCATGTGGAGTTTCAACACTGCACAGGGTTGGTATGGCCGTGGTGGAAGAGATGAGTTTTAGTGGAGAGGAACAAAAATAAATACTATAAATGGCCCCAGGCTAAATGGCTCACCCAGGTTATTTTGGCAACTACTTAGGAATGAAAAATATATTCGCCCATCAGGGCTGGCTCAGCAAATAGGCTGAATTAATGATAATGATTTCAGTGAATAATTCAGCTGGATTTACTAGACTGAGAATGAATTGTAGGGACACAGAAAATAAGGAAAATCAGATTTCTTGGGTGTGGGGTGGCAGGGAAAGAAAAAGAAGGAGGCAAGTAATGCAGAAAAAAAATATTGAACAGCTGGGGCACTCAGCTGGGATGCAAGACACAGATCTACCACATTCCTGCTTGGAGCTGGGCAGAGCAGTGTTCAAACTGAGAAGCTGCTCTGGTGTTTTTCCTGGTACAACAATGCAGAGGAGAACAAGAAAGACAAGCCAGTCAAGACCAGGTCCAGGCAAGGACCTAAAGAAACTTCTAGACAAGGATGCTTTTCCAAGTGGAGTCTCAGTTTCTTTGAGTCAGACTTTTCAGAAGTCAGGCTATTTTTTCCATAGGCACTTGCCCAGCTGTTCAACTCCATCACTTTTGCATTTCATTACATCCCTATAGGTAGTCCCTTATGCCATCTGAATAGGCACAGCCTCAGTTGCATTTTGCCCAAATGTTTCCACACCTATTTCCCCTTCCTTTCCGTTCCCAACCTCTCTCTCTCTTGTGACCATGACCTCCCTTATGACCAGCCCCAGGAGGGCCACTGAGATCAATTGGGTTTTGCCTGGGAGTGGTGGTCTCCTCAAGCAGAGAATGTTGAAGGATTTAGGTCTGAGCTTGTTAACACAGTCCTGGGACTGAGAATAAGGGGTCAAAGCTGCCACTGTGTCCCTAAAACTGCTCCTTGCAAAAGATTTAGCATTGGCAGCACATCCCTTTTCATTCCATCCCTCTCTCCAGGCTGTAGAGCTAATTCATGCACCAGTCTGGAAAAGCCCTCCTTTCAGCTCCATCTTTTACTGTAGCATGAGGAGCTTCTATATTAATTTTGGTTAATCAGGCCCTTGTGCTGCTGCTTCTGGAGGACTAAAATGTAAAGGGCTCACAAAAAGACATACAGGTCATCACCCATGGTTTCTGCTCTTTCTTCTGGCATCACATTTTGGGGATCCCCACATTGTGTGGCTGTGTAGGGCCTCTTTTAAATGTTTTCTGCTGGAAGAGGAGCGGCTCTCTTTTGCTTACAGACACCTTCTTCGTAAGAACTGCCAGCTAATTGGGACAGATAATGAAGCTGGCAGAATGGCTTTATAAATGGCCAGGTTACTGCTAAGGTTACTTTAACCACAAATCCTAGCCTTGTGTGGAGAATGGGAGCTTGGCACTTCAGCATGGGCTACTGCAAGCTCTAACGATGAAGAGGGCAAACCATGGTCATTCCCACCAGGGAAACAGGAATAAGAATGGGGTGGGGGAGCAAGCTTCTCTTCTCCGTGTGGTGCTGCAGGTCCTGTATTTTCTGATGCTCTCCACCAGGATGCTGATTCTGAATGCGGGAGCTTGGGGTGCTCTGCCTCCTTCCCTGAAACATCAAGGAATGAAGAGATGCTGCTCACACAAACATTTGAAGGATCTCCGCCCCCCCCCCAAAATCCTGTACCAGGATGTTGCTCAGGATGCTTCAATTTTTCTCCACTGGCACCTGGAAGAGGCAGATAAGAGATCCTGGAGAGCATATGGGTCCCAGTTTTTCTCTATCCCTTCTTCCTGGGAATGCAGCTTGGTGGGGACAGGGACAGAGTGACATGGGGTCCAACTCCAGGACACGTGGTGTCGCTGCTGGAAAGGGCTGAGCAGTCCTGGCACAGGGACAGCCAATGCACTGAGCAATGCCTATGTGCAGCTTAGGGGACCTGTGAATGAACTCTTGCACTGATAATAATAATAATAGGAACAACAACAACAACAACAACAACAATAATAATAACAATAATATAACTGGGCCTGTATTTCACATTTCTCTCTGCCCTTCCAGCAACCCTTCCTTGAAAAGTTTATGTCTATATTACAAGAAGCAGTTGCATTTTGAGGCAGCCAAGTCCTTTCCCTGATGTTTTCCCTAGCTGAGCTGGCCCTTGCTCAGCCTCAGCAGTCGGGTGCCTCTCACTGACAGAGCTGTGTTTGTCTCAGAGGCATGTTGAACTTGGCAGGTGTTATAAGTTTAACTCCAATTTAAACTACCACCTTTCTGAAGAAAAAGGCTCGCAGTATGCAATGGCAGCCGCCACAAGGAGAAGGTGCTGACCAGGCTGGAAAACCCAAGCAGGGTCATTAACAGCAGTTTCTCTATCCTTTCAAACAAATCTACTCCACAATCTCATAGACACTGAGCTATCTGCCTTTTTCTTCCAAGTGAAAGAGGCTAAACCAGGGCAGCTCGACTGCCATTAACACAAATAGACTAATATTTGCTAAATCAGGCAGAAGTACAACCTTAAAAAACACAGACCAGGCTCGTCCCCTGCCCCTAAAAAATATTTGTGGTGCATGCGGATCTAAGATCAAGCCTGCTGTGCTCCTTAGCAGCCTAATCCATTCCTGTGGGTTCATCACTTCCCATGAACTGCAGCAGAGTCAATGGTGTGTTTCTCTGGAGCCTGGCCTTGGCGGTTTCCCCCTCTTTCTCTGGGAGGAAGCACGACCTTGTTGCAGCCTGGAAAAAGGATGATGGTGGGTCTCCATAGGTGGCAGGTCCTGTCCTGGAAGGTCCCAATTAGCTTTCTGGTGGAAAAAGGGAAAGCTGGTCATCCTGCACAGAAAAAAAAACATTTCTCCTTGGAGGGGTAGCTTTCAGGGGAGCAGCCCTGCTTAGAATCTCCTTGGGACACACACCGTGTCTGGGGGCAGAGAGAAAGATGACTGTTTCTGAGCACTGAAAGCGCCCATGCCCCACTGAGGAGTATGCTTGTTTTCCATCGCTGTTCCCACCTCCTCATTAAGCTTGCCATCAATAATACAGTGTTTCTTATGCAGCTGAGAGTAGAAAGGGTGGTCTCATGGGAGCTGACTCACTTGTGACTCACATCTCCTTTGCACACGGGGACATTTGGGTTACTCTCAGCCTGTTGCATGCCTAGAGACCCCCTGGGAGAGCAAGGGCATCCCCTCTCTGCTCCCTGCCTGAGTGTCTTAATGTGACCTGTAAAGCCAGCTTCTCCTGGAGAAAGGAAAACTCCCTTCTGAGGACGGGATGAAGAAACGGATGAGGGAGCCTGGTCTGTGACACCAGTTTTCCCAACCTTCCTCCACAAATTCTCTCCATTAGGAGTGCTGGAAGCAGGATTGAGATGGGAGTGCTCTGGATACTCTGGGTCAGGCAGACTGACCTGGGGAGTCAGGTCCCCCCTGGGTACTCTGGGGCAGCATCGAGACCAGAGAAATGCAGCTGAGCTCACTGCGCTGTTATTTCTACTTTTTTGAACTTGCCCTTTTGGGAACAGCAGAGAGTCAGAGCAGAACAAGCTCCCAGGGAAAAAAAGTTTAATTTCCTACACTTTATCGTTTAATGGTGTGAATCCCGAGGTTGATCTTTGCTCAGGCAGAGCAGAAATTTATTATATTCAGTTTCTTAAGAAAGGAGGGTTTTGGGGGAAGGGAGAGCACAGGACAGCCTGTCTGGCTGCTGGAGAGCTAAGCGTGCTGTAATGCTGCTGTATGCCCTGGACTCCAGGTACAGCCTGGGCCGACAGCAGCAGTCAGAGAAAGTCAGTGTTGACCTTTCTGTGACTCCAGAGATAACACTTCAGGTTGCAAGGATCTTAATTTTTCTCTTTACTTTTGTTTCTCTCCCAGAACCAAAGGGCTGATTGAGCAGAAATGTAAAAGATCAAACCCAACCTGTATTACCATCTTTCTGGCAGGTGCCATGATGCAGAGCCCATCAAGTAGGCAGAGCTGGGGTTAGTGAAGGATCAGGCAGGAAAAAGGAGTGCTTTCTGAAATGCTTGACTCCAGGCAGTCTAGACCAAAATCCAAATTTTCTAGTTAAAAAAACCCTTGCAGACTGCCTGAATTTTTTTTTTACAGGAACTGCTAAGTTTTGGAGCAAGACAGCAACTGTGATGGAGCAATTAAAAAAAATGTGAAAGTAAATGAGAATTATTGAGGTTGTGGTTATACACTGGTGACACTTTCCAGATCCTGTTACATTTTCCTGTTAGTGGCATGATCCTCTGTCACCTTCTCCCTCTTTTTTTTTTTTTTTTTGCCTGCCCACTTCTTCCT
>VZTR01003525.1:182887-216482 GCA_013400775.1 Chaetops frenatus
TTTTTTCCCTCTTTTTTTTTTTTTTTTTTGCCTGCCCACTTCCTGTTTTCTGTTTGCGCTCTTTCCAGCCTATTCTTTCTGCCACTGCTCTGAGCCTTCAACCATCCCAACTTTTCATGCAGCCCAAAGGTCGTTGTACTCCAACCAGTGCAAATGCTGCTTTTCTAAGCCTCTGAGAGGTTTTCATGTCCTTCTCTGAGGCTGTGGGGTTTTTCCCCTCAGTTCGCTCTGCAGATGGGAGACCACCACTATCCCAAAGCACTACCAGATCCAGTAAACTAGGTCCTGTGTAGGTCTAACAGTGCTCAGGTGCCATCACTGGCAGTGTAGTCACTGTAAGTCAGAACTCAAGGAGGGCTGCAACCTGTTACCGATGCGAGCTAACCCTTTGACAGGTTGAGGTGATTGCAGCCTACCAGATCCGTGATGCTCTCAGCATGCTGCCCAAAAGATTACCAGGCTGCACATCTGTGTTGATATGGATAGTTTTACCTGTTGGTCCCCTCCTTATTCATTGAACCTTTGATTATTACTCTCCATCGCCCTGCCTCACTAAATTCAAGTGGCAAGACTGAATGTAGAGCAAGAAGGGGCAACAAAGCCAAATGGCAGAGCAGTAGCACAGCAGTGGTAACAGCTCTCCAGTCAGGGGAGCGAAGCCTCTGCCTCCCTCAGCTCATCAAAATGCCTTGCATGGCACCCAGGAGAAATGTTGATCACACCAGCCCTTGCGTGCTGTTGCCTTGGATGTGTAGCAAGACCCTGTTCTAAAGGTCTCCTCTTCTGGATGTCAACGAGGGCTCTGATGCACAAAATTAAATATCCGGTGGCAGTTGAATTCTCATTAGTAGAAAAAAACCACAAAACCAAGACATCCTTTGAATTAGCCTGGTGTGTTAATATGTGGCTTGTCCTCTCTCTCATCCCTGTCTCAGTCACTCTCTATGCTGTTTCCCTGCACTTGCGATTTCGCGTGCCACGGCTGAAAATCACGTGCTACTTTTCTTTTCTAATGTGCAGCCTGTGCCAAAGTGCCATGGCAAAGCTTCTGCAGAGAAGGAGGCAGGAGGTCCCAGCAGGCTCTTTTCACTGCAGGGATGAGGGGGCAGCTTCAGGCTGGGCAGCATGAGGAGTCCAGTTCTCCTGAAGTGATGAGTACTTCCATATGTAAGTGTTGAAAGTGATAAGGTCAAACTCAGCTTCGAGGATTAACATTCACAGGTCTATCTACTATACACCTTCAAAACCAAGGTGATTAATCATGTTTTCATTTGCTAGTTCTTGAGCTCTTTGTGCCAGCATTTTTAAACCTTTCTCTGAAGCTGAGAGGAAAAAGCATAATTTTCTCTATAGACAGCTGAGCTTGTTCTCTAAAGGTCTGTGGAGTCAGGACTTTGAGAGGAACACAAGTGTTGTCATACTTCCAGTGTAGTTGTGGCACCTCACAACATTTGTCTCCTGGCTTTCTCAGCAACCTCTTCCAAACTCAGGGAGACAGATGAGTGTTAATTCACCTTTTAAAAAGAAGCAATATTTCTTTCAGCTAAAAAGCGTAAAACTTAAGCGTCCAAACTACTTAGTGAAGTTTTTGCAGCACAAGTTGGATACTCCTATTAACTGAATAATTCTTTAAAAGTCATGCCTCTGCCATAGCATATAGGTATGTTTCTGCTTTCAGAGAGTAAATATTGATCTATGGTGCTCCATTCTGTGCTCCTGGGGAGGTTGGTGCTAATGAAAATAGGCTGTCAAGATCTGCGCTTCCTGCTCACTCTGAGCATCAAATTATTCCCACCTTGAAAAAGCTGGATTTACCATTATTTACAGAGCTGGTCTCATCAGCAGTGTACTTCCCTGGAAACAAAGTTTCTTCCAAGAGTTAAAAATATGCATAACCCCATAAAGGGTTTTAAATATATCCTAGTACAATTCAGTGAAAGTGCTAATTGGTACTCCCACACAAGGCTTTGCAATTAATCGTGATGCTGCTCTTTAGAGAAAATAGGAGAGAGTCTCAAAGTCAGAATACAAAAGAGAATAACATTCTGTCTGAAAAGATGGCACACAGCTACAGACACTATCAGATATCTTTCATCACCGTGTCTCCTGATCATGATAAGACTTACTCTTCTCCCAGCCTATTCTGCTTTTGTGGGGTGCCCTGTTCTACAGGGGAGTCTGGGGGCTGTACAGATTAACTGCAGCATGTGTTCCTCTTCCCTGCTGCCCTCCAGGTCTTCCTTGCTGCACCATTTCAATCCTGGATTCACTGGGCATCTGCTCAAAGGCTCCTGAAACTGAAGATGCTGGTTTGGGCAGAGTGGGGGAGAGGACTGGCTGATGCAGAATCCCTGAGTCATGTCCCAAATTCCCCTCTGCAGCAAGGCTGCAGGCTAACCTTGAGCTGTGCTCCTCTCAGTGCTGAAGGTACAGCAGGATGCAGCCCTGAACTTCTGCATGGGAGCACCTGCATGAGGACCTCCTCCAATGATCAGGGCTAGTGAAAAGACAGCTTCATAATGTGTTGAGACACAGCATCGTTTATTAAATCACAGAAGAACACTACTGTACAGAAGGACCTATCCTGTAGGCAATGAGGGCTTCCTTCCTCCATACTCCTCCAGATTTCCCTTGTGTTCAGGCCTGCTCCTCCTCACTGACTTTTGTGAAGTTTGCTTGGGATACAGATATTGAGGGTCAGTGCAAGTGAGGAGCTGTAGTTTTTTATTTGTCTTCTTCAAGCATAACTGGTTGATGAATGACAGGAAAAAACAAAGATCACAGTCATGTGGAGTTATTAAAGGTTATGAAGAGAGGGGACATTTGACAGCAGTCATGCTATCCAGCAACTATATGATCTTATGCTACAGTGCTGCTATTTTGGAGGGCATGTGGGAAGAGAAAGCCCAGGGGCACCTGGGCTTTGCTTTGTTTACCCCAAACCCTCCCCTAGATTAGACAGAACAGTAAAAGCAAAGAATCCCCAAACTGAAGGACATTAATTTTCTTGTTGTCTGGATCAGACTGGCTGAGAAATGGCCGGGGTCTTTTAGGAGGCTAACTACAAATTTACTGTGGAGCCTTGCCTTCTGAGAGTAGCATGGGTAGAAACTGCTCCCCTGTGATGCTGGACCTCAAATCCATTTTGTTTTCAGTGTATCTGTCCTCGTTGCCATGGTTGTTGCAGCTCGCAAAGGTGAAGTGGGGAGTTCGTGCCAAGAGAGACTGGAAGCAGCCCTGTTTCTTCCTCCTGCCTCCCGCAGCTGCACCCCACGCACAGAGCCCTGACGGTGATGCACTTAGTTTGCACCAGAACATCCCCACCACACCCAGCAGTACATAGCCCCCCATTGCCAGGGGACAGAGACAGCCCGTGTCCCCTCCAGCTGTCCCTGCAAGCCTGGCAAGGGTCTCGCAAGCCAGCCAAGCCCTTTGTGCAGCCACGGCAGCTCTCGGGAAGGCACAGCGTGCAGGACTGGTGAGGACCAAAGGCCAGCTGTGAGTCATTTCAGATCCAGTCAGTGATCATTGGTTGGGAGAAGAGGTAATTAGGCTGCCTTCACTATGTTCAGTTGTGCTCAGGAGAATAATGGGGTGGTGTTGCTGCCATTGAAAAACTTTATTTGTTAGAAGTGACTCACTGCGTATGAGTCACAGATTATACATGGGAAAAACCACCCGTGCTCCCTGCTGGGAGGTGGAAGTCCGGTGCAATGTGCCCATATGATTCTGGCAGCTGACTGGTGGTGATAACATCACCTGGTGAGTGTTCCCTTCCTTTCATCTCGGCGAGAGAGAATCTACGAAAGCCAGGTCTGCTCTTGCTACGAGTAGCTGATTGGGCTAGGTATCTGCCCCACCTCAGAAACTGAAGGGAAAATGACTTTTGGCAAAACCAGCAGAGAATCAGAAGACTCAGATGCAGAGCCCTGGTATCCCAGGCTGCCAGGATCCCTCAAGGATTTTGTAGCCCTTGAAAAGGAATTAAACTTGCTGATCCAGGTCAAAACTTCATGACCACTCTGTTTTGGTAGTAAGATACAGTGAAAGTTGACTGCAAAGCCAACAGATTCACCGAATCCAAAATCTGTCCCCAGATCTGAATTTCACAGTAGAATTGGGCCATCTTTTGTTCTAAAAAAGATTGGGTCACCTTTTATTCTGATTTGACTGATTTTTATTGCCGAGACTTGCAATCTTTAGTTGAACTGTGTATCCTTAATAAACTCGATAAGCTTTTAAAATATATATTTCCTATTGTTTCTGCTTCCAGAACAACCTGAGGTTTGGAAAGACAGAGACAATTAACAATAATGAGACAAAATAACTGCTTGGATCTTTACTGGGTTTTTTCACTTTAAAACCTTATTTTAGATCTCAGCTGAGGCATAAAGTTTGTTCTTAATTTGCCCAATCTGTTTTCCTTTCTTCCAGTAGAACAAACCCGGTCAAATTTTGTTTGTCCTTCAAAACTTAGGTCTGAGAAGTGCCCACTGCAGTTATTCAGTGTAATGAATGTAAACACTGGGAAGATTACTTGTTTCCTTCGTAGATGTTCTTTTGAGCTGGAATTTGATTGCACCACTTGAAGAACATCCTTTTACTGTATAAAAACACAGTTATGGGGATCTGATCCTCAGCCTCACTTCAGTGGATGAGTGCTGTAAAGGTGTGTAGCTTTAAAGCAAGCATGTCATGTTTTCTGCTGGGATGCTGTGCTCTTTTTTGGGATCACTCTGTGGTGTCTGCTCTGAGATGCTGAATCCTGGTCCAGATATTTCTGCTTTTTCACGAAAACAGCCTCTGCATAATCTCAGACACCCTGAGCGGCTGTCAAAGGACTAGGCCCTGAAAAGATGTAGCTGCAGCACAGCCAGAAAGTGGATGAATTTCTCTGCTGCCCACCCCAGTGACCCCAAAGTAGAATAACTTTTTCTGTGAAAGTGCTCATCACCTCCAACTCTGTCTTTGCTCCCTGCCTAACCTGCAGCCATTGCTTTCCTGTGCAGAGACACCCAGAGGAGACCTGCAGGTGTCTCTGCACTGGCACTGAGGCAGTACCCAGCCTAGCAACATCCAGCTGGTTCCCTGCAGATGTGTTGCTGCAAGCCATTCACACCCACTGCAGCTGTCAGGAGTGCCTGACAATTGCAGCCTCTGCCATGATTGATATGGAAATAGGTGGATTAAAGTTATCTGTTTGCTGAACACATGCAAACACATCTGTCTCTCAGACACACTCACACACGTAAAACTAGATATAGAAGGAGCCAGAACTGCAGTGTGTCCTGTCCTGAAAATGCGCTAGGGAAAGCCCAGTGCCTGATCTGCCAAAATTGTTCCATTCTCATCTCAAGGTGCAAGAAAGAGACCGGTGAAACCAGGCGGTCATTTTTCCAGGAGGTTTGGGAAGAAGAGAGATGATGCCTTGACTGCAGGCTGGTAAGACACTTGGAAAAAACATGGCATGCCCTGCAAATTATGTGCTGTGTTTTTCTAAACCCTGCTTTATTTTCCAGCCTTGAAGATTCCTGGGTTTAAACAGTATCTTACTGAGGCACAGACCTCACTTCCAGATACCATGGAAGCTGCAGCCTGCCTGGCAGATTCTGCCTTGTCCAGACTGGAATAGCTGTTGGTAAGCTCTCCAGGGCACCGACTGCCTTTCACCAGAGACTGAGCACTGTGCAGACACACCATGACTTTGATCTTCTCTGCTCAGGGACTCTGGGCATTTTCATAACTCCATGGGGAATCCTATTCTGTTTTTTATCTATCTCCAGAGTAAAAGCTTATTTTGCTTGCTCTTCCCCCAGCAGCATGGGTGGCTTTGTTTAGAAGAAATTGTACAGCCAAATAAGAGCCATTATTGAAAGGCTTGATCTTGATCTTGAATGGATCAATGGGCACAACTGCACTGTGATGTGAGGACAGGCATATCTCTGTGAGGCTGATCTCCTGAGCATGGAAAACAATAGGAGGGCAGATGTAGCCGTGGGGCTGCAGAGTGAGTTGTCAGAAGGACACCCATGACCAGGGATACATGCTGCATTTTCCAGCTGGTGGGAAGCTCATGCTGTGCTGCTGGTACCTCTGCTGATGAAACTGTGTCTCGGCCAGATGTCCCTTATTTTGCCGTGAAGATCTCTCTCCCATGGAAGAAACTCTCTTCTCCCCTACTGTTTCTTTGACTGCTTTCATTCCCAGTTCACTAAACTACTCCTGTATCATCTGTTGGTCACGTAGCTCCTTTCTGAATTCACACCAACAGCAAATCAGGATGGATGGAAGCTATTTCTAAATAAGGAGGAGGATTCACATCCACAGCATCAATGCAGAGGCGTGCAAGCACATACCCAGAGCTTGCACTGACCACTGCTCCTATGGGGTCACTGCTGTCAAGAGCAGGATGGATTGCCCTGGTCACTGTCCTGCATGGGATACAGAGCAAAGGCAGCCTCTTGGGTGGAAGGGGAGGGAAGGAGAGATCAGATACTGCCATGTGTTTTTTTACTAACATTTTGCTGAAAGCTGCAGCAGATGTTGAAGTTTAAATTGCTTCTTCACACCCTTTCATTTTTGAGGTCAGTTTTGTCAGAATTTTTGTGAAGCCACAAATGGCAATTAAGAAAGGCCAGAACCAGATCCTGAGCTGGATATGGCTGTTGCACCAGAGTGCCCTCGCTGATTTTCTGGTACGCTGTTTCCAGTCATGCTTAAAGTACAGCAGACACAAAGTCTGAGGATGCAGAGGGGGACATTGTAGATCCCCACTGAAATAAGTGGAAATCTTCCTGTCAAAACTAGGGACAGGATTTCACTGAACTTACTCAAAAGCCAAAGATGATAGGGACGAGGAAAAATTGTGTTAACCTAAACCTTCTGGCATTTTTAAGATGGAAAATTTAGTCTTGCTCGAATCCTTTCTGAAGATTTTTTTATTTAGTGTTTCTTTTGCCCTGCCACTAAGCTACTGCTGCCATCTGCCAAGGGACTGTCAGTGTGTCCCACATACTAGCCAGGCCTTATGCAGTTTCTCTGTGTGGGAGAAAGGAATGGGGATGGGGAACAGCCTGATAACAAGTCATCCGTGATCCCTTCGTATGGGCTGTCCAACACATACTCACTGGCAGACACCTACTCCATATTTGGGATCTCCTGAAGCCTCAGTGAGCCACAAGTAATCATCTCCTCTCCCTGCTTCATTATTCTCCCCAGAATGGAGAAGCAAGCGGGGTCCAGTCTGCCTGGAAAACTTAAAAAGTCTCAGGTGGACTTTGGGGAGAGAGGAGGTCCACAGCAGAATTGGATCTTATAGAGATACAGGATATTTATTGTGGTCCAGTTTTCTTTTCTTGCCAACTGCAGTCTTTCACATTGATACAAAAGGAAAACAATAAAAAAAGCCGAGTATACTTTATACCACTTATCACACCATTATCGTGATTCTAAGTGATTCTAAAGTACATTAAGGATCTAGAAAATCAGGTTTTATTTTTTATCAACTTAATCTTTTAAATATAGTTTATTTTATGTTAACTAGGCACTGGCTAACATACCCCATTACTTTTAATAAGCCAAAAATCTGCTCCAAGATTGTTGTGGCTGAATAATTTATAACATAATGTTTCCATTTTAGGAAATCCCCTGAAAATAAAATATTAAAAAAGTTTAAAAGACACTAGTCTGATTTCCAGGGATCCTTATTGCCCAGGGCTCCCATCAGTCGCTGAGACTTGAGGCAGCACAGCTTCTCCCAGATGTCAGCCCTATGGTGCTGAGGGGTTTTACTGGTGTGGATTGAATGAGAGACTGGCTCATAAAATGAGGCAGCTTACTCCAGAAATTCCCATTTCTGTATTAGTTCTGCCCAGGTGAGATGTCTCTCAGGCTGCCTGGCTCCCTGGCCATGGAACGTTCATGGGGCACATAAAAGAGCCTTTCCAGTTTTTTTGCCTAGCCCCGATGCTAGAAAAGCTATTTATTTCCTTCTCTGAAGAGGCAGCAGTAGAGACCTGAACCTTCAGTGAATGGGAAGAGAATTTATTAAAAACAAAGGAAGACTGCAGGTGTAAAATATTTGTCATAGTAACACCTGAACAAACGTATCACTGTGCCCTTTCTTATCTCCTTCCCACTCATTGCTTTTATTGAGTCCTGTGTCCTGCTAACTGCAGACATATTAATCAGGTGACTAGATTAAAGCTAAGTCACTGCCTCTGGATTGTCTTATCTAGACCATATAAATGTGTCATTATATAGATCCAAGCCAA
Organism: Chaetops frenatus; assembly: GCA_013400775.1. Classification (NCBI taxonomy): domain Eukaryota; kingdom Metazoa; phylum Chordata; class Aves; order Passeriformes; family Picathartidae; genus Chaetops; species Chaetops frenatus. The sequence goes on from VZTR01003525.1 coordinate 191,161, forward strand.
AGTGGTTTTTTATACCTTTGTGATGACCGAGCTGCTCACTGTTTCCTGTTTACATAAATTCCCTTGTGCCTCAGAGGGAAAACCAGCCTCCTCAGGGACTGCAGCAAAGTCGTCTGTTATCCCATCTCTACAAAAAAGTATATACAAATACACGGTATTTTTCTCTTATTTCACTTTTACTTCATCATTTGCATTCCCTTCCCCACAAATGTCCATTTTCTTCTCCAGAAAACAATTTGATGAAGCACGACCTGCTTTTAACCCCATACTTCCTGCAGCCCCTTTTTGCACTGGTGTTTTGCAAACATCTCTCAGGGATTTCTACTGTTAGGCACTTGTTAAACCTTGACTTGTTATAGTGTTTCCCTTTCTTTCTCCACGCCCCAGCTATACTATGAAGAGGTTCACGGACTGGAATGAATCTGCCCCACCTACACAGGGAGTTTTTTGCCCAGGGTGGTATCAGGACGTGGTGGAGGAGGAAAGAAGGGGAGGCAGCTGGTGCAAACAGCACCGAGTTGCCCTCACCATGGGACAGCATGGTGTGAATACCTCCTTTCTGCTTGTCTTCCCTCCTCTGCCACTGCAGGCAGAAGCCTGGTGGCTGTGACATCAGTTTTGTTCTTTCTCTCAGATCCTGGGGTTTACCCTTGAGGGCAAGGTTGGACTAGATGGTCTTGGAGGTTTTTTCCAAACTCAATGATTCTATGCTTCTATCCATTGAATTTTGTCTGCCTAGCCCACAGATTTGGAAGTCAGGTCAGTTTCTCCCTTCATGAACAGAGCATAAGCCGTGTTTTGCATCTACTGAAATCCTCAAATCTCTTCCTTTTCCTCTCCCCTTTTTACATTTTTGATGAGAGCAGATAAAAACAGTATGCATACAAACGCTTTGGGAGTGTCGCTGTCTGCCTCATGTGCTAAAGGCACACCCAAAGTGGATATTTCAAATACAAGATGCTTCTGTGCTAAAATGAGTTTTCTGGGCTAAAACGAGTTGCAGGCACCACGGCAGCAGCATACTGCTATGCTCTAACAGGGTTTCCTAGTCCCCAGACGTCAGAGAACCTCTGGAGAAGCTGACCCAGTTTTCAGTCACCTTCTTCTGTTCCTTGTTCCATTTCTGGTTCATTAAAATTAGAGGTGGATTAAAGGTATGTCCTGGGAACTGAAAGCCGTCATGCTTTGGAAATCTCTGAGTCACAGCTAAATGCAGGAGATGAGTAAAGGGGTCATGGCTGAGTAAAGGGGATGAGGTCACAAATCAATGCACCAATTTTCTTATTTTTTTATAAACAGCCAAGAAAAACACAGCAAAATCGTCACAGCTAAAAACATGGATTAGTACTCATGTATAACATACATGGTTATGATATTCATAATCAAAATAAATATGTTTACCAGTTCTGTAAATCTCCATAAATTCTTCTTCCTCTTCTGCAAGTAATTCTCCAAAGACTTGAAAATGTGCATGGTGAGTCTCTAACGCACATTTTATTTGCTGATTTCCCGTGGCTCTGTACAGACATTTTAACTTCAACAGAACATCTCAGCAGGAACTTTCTTATCAGGATTTCTGAGACTCACAACTGCATTCAGAACATCCAGTAAAAAGATTCCTGTGTCTCTGGAGACATCCCAGCTTTAAAACCATATTTGCTTTCCTGGCAGTTTCCTCTGAGAGCCTTTGAATGCGAGGAACCGTGCCATGAGTGTTAAGCCTTTTTCTCCCCTTTGCTACAACTCCAGCAGGCATCGAGTCTCGTGTGCTTGTACTCGCCACGCTGCCGGGGAATCTGGTGTGTTTCGAAAATGACTGAAATTATCATGACAAAAGTTCCCTCCACCTTTTGTACCGGGAACCTCTTTTGCCCTAGGAAATGTCTGTGTTTTTCAAAAAGGCTTAGCAGTAATCTCGCTGCAAATTGTTCTCTTAAAGGAGCCTCTCCTGTTCACAGCACCCTGCGCTGTCGAGGGAGCGCACGGAAACTGATGCCTCGCTCCTGGTGAGTTTCGTGGTGTGTTTTCTACCACAACAGTGATTTTCTTTAAGGGCTTTTCTGGGATAAAATAGGATGCGAATATCCCACGTAAGCTGCTAAACACTGGGGGAGAGCTACTTAAAGGGAAGGTCTGTCCTTTGTGCAGATACGATGTGGCCTCCTCGCTCCCTTCTGCCACTTCGTCCTCCGTATGTGGAAGTGTGATGGCTCCCCACTGCTCCGAGTGTCATTACAGGCAGTCCACGAAGGCTACAGGCATACACACGACCTTGCACTGTAGGCATTTCTTATCGCTCCCAAATGAGTGGAGAGCCAGAACGTGCTTGGGAACTGCTAATGGCTCCATAAACTTTGAGGACACAACTCTGAGTGGTTGTTAAGTGACAGGCAGGTCCCCAGAGTGATTTTGGTCATGTATTCATTCCGCTGCAATGTCTACATTAGTTATTTTTTGCTTGTTTGCATAATAAAGGTCTCTCACAGGTTTTTGCCTTTTAAGTTCCCCCCTGAGTGGCATTTATGAAGAGTGAGATTGTCACTGTCCCTGAGAAGCCTGCAAAAGGATGATGCTGTCACTACTTCAGTGATTGTGCACTGAAAGCAGGTTTTAATGCCTTCAGAGAGAAGTCCTTTTTGTAAGCAGGACACCATGTAGCCTCCAAGATACCAAGGCAGGCAAGCCATAGTTTTCTCTACAGTGGAGGCAGGGGAAGTAAAGGGAAACCCTGCATCTGTTTCAGGAGAGAGTCAAGCACCAGCACCCAGCCTTTGCAGGTATCTGTGAAGCAGAACTCAGGTTTCTGAACCCAAAGCCTCCATCTCTCAAATAGGAAAATATTCCCTTCAGATAGGCGTCATCTTGAGCTTTCAACTCTACTATTTGCATGAAAAGATCTCATCCTGCTGTCAAAACAGCCAAGCCCTTACAATTTATATTCCATCACAAGTTAGTAAATATGAAAAGTATTCAAATGCAGAAGGCGTTCTATTACCTCCTTGCAGAACCTGATCAATATCTTCTCTCTCAGCGAGTGCTGCTTCAGTTAGCAGCAGACAAGCTGTTGGATTCTAGGCTTCCTGGGCTGACTTTATTTTTAGCTGGGAGTGGCATTTTTGCTCTGGAAGTTTTCCCTGTCTCATATCATGCAGTGAAAGCTGCTTGCTGGCATGACACTTTCCCCTCCTTGCTACTACATCCTCTCTGCTCACGTTGGAGCCTTCAAAACATCAGTTTGCTTATTAGATTACCATGCTGCCTACAGTGAGGGAGGAAAAAGCGCTAGTGCACAGCTTGGGCTGAGCATCGTGATGAGCACCTGCCTGCAAAGGGGCTGGCTGGTGCTGGAGACATGGCAGGATGAGGCAGGCACTGGGCACAGTCAGGACAGCAGCTGCAAGGGGCTGGTACTGCAGCTTGGCAACCTGGGGCCCTGCTCTATGCTGGGTCAGAAATATTCCAATTCAGGTCTGCTGGAGGGAGGTGATGATGTGCTATGCATGGGTGCAGACAAATTATTTTTGTTGGAATCCACAGGGGAAAAAAGTTTTGCTACTCACCTGAGGATTTTGAAGGGCGACACAGTCAGCTCTGATGAGAACTCATGTTGGACCTACAAAAAACCAGCGTGAAGGTGCACTGTGAGACATGCCACACAGTAGCTACAGTGTGGCTGAGATTTTGGCCAAAGTCCTCAGAGGGAGGAGCAGACCCCACAGCCTGAGCTGATGGAAACAGGAGAAGATAATGGCATTGTCTCATGTGGTTTGCTCTCCATGTTGAAACTTCGTGCATTCCCCAGCAGGGCTCATGCTGGTTTCTGTTAGTTCTCCACTAGAGTTTCCACAAGATCCACCTCTTGCAGTGAGTCATGGTTCAAAAAGCACACTTCCATTGAAGAAAAAAACCAAAAAACAATGGGGGAAAACAAGTCACGACAGCTATAAAGAAACATTTAACACCATTTCAGCATCAAATAAATCTTTAGAGACCACTGAAAATCTGTAAGAGGTGGATGAAGTCAACCCCATCTCTTAAATCTAATGACAATTTCTGGTGAAATGATTTGTGCACTGACCCATCTGTTCCAAAATACCTGTCCTTCAATCTCAAAACTCCTCTTTGCCCTTAAGAGCTGTGTCCCCAGATATTCCCTGCATAGCTGCTGGCATGTCTTGTGTCCACTGCTGTGATACAATTACGCACCATAAATATTAGCTCTAAGGAGTACTGAATACCCAGGTGCTGGGCAGAATTAATGCAGTTCGTGCCTCCTCTGTAGTCCAGGCATGCTTTCCAAGTGAGCAACGATAACATCCTGAGCAAGCAGGCAACAGCAGGCTTTCTACTGAAAGGCTGCACGTATGATCCTTTGTCCCCACCTCTAAACCCTACCAAACCAGATGCACAAAACTGGCTGCTGCTGCCTTCTGGAAGAATATGCTGCAAGAACTAGAGTCTTGGCAGGCAGAGTATAAATCATCTGTGATATTTGAGCCTGTTTGAACTTTGTACTTTCTTTTCCTCACTAGATAACATTATTGAAATCCTAGTGTTAAAGACCCGCAAGGTCGTAATGTAAAACTGAAAGGAAATAATTCTGCACATCCCCAATAGTCTCTTCTGCCAGGAGGATCTCTAGCTTGGATCTGTGAACACAGGAACCTGTGTGCCTGTGTATTTTAAAATCCCTTAGTTGTTGAGGCCGGATATGCTTCTATGTCTATATTTTTTTCTACTCATACCATAGTGCATAAATGCAAATTGGGGGTATTCTTTATTATTTGCTTATGTGAAATAAACACTCTTGAGCCTGAACTTTCTTTCCAGCTCAGGCCCTCCGAGAGGAGTCTTTACCCCTGTTATTTCTTCCTAAGATATATACTCCTTTAGTACTTTGAGCAGTAAGAACTACCTTGTCCGTCACATGGGATGAACTGATGTAATGGTTCTTCATCTCTGTGTAGGTGGGCAAGTACCCCACTACGGTGGTCAAATGGAAGCCACCACACATGGGAGACTCTATGTGTCTGGCTATGGTTGTATTTTAGCATCTGTGAAAACAAATGCTGCAGGTCAACACACTCTGTGGCTTGGACATTTGACTCAGGAAGGACCACTAGAGCGGAAAATGTATTTCCTTCTGTGGTTTTCACCAGTGCACAGTTTGTTTCTCTTTGTCCTGGTGTCACCCATACTCTTGTCACTTCCCGTGTCACTGATAATCCCAGAGTATTCTGAGAAACACATGATATTGTGTAAGCACATGCTCCTGCTAACTTAGAGCCAGCCGTGCTGATTAGCCAGACTGTGGCAGCACAAAATATCCAGCCTACTGCTGTTTGCTGTATAGCTTCAGAAGGGAGAAGAAAAGCCCTGCTAGAAACCATCCTCCCCCCTAAAAAAAAAAAAAACCAAAAAACAAAACAAAAGTAAAATTGTATTAATTAATTTAAAAGTACACTCCATTAGGAGTAAATTTAAGTTCCTAGAGGACTCTATGATGGAGTATAAATGCCTCATTAATATTGGATATATCAACCTGGGAGCAGAAGCAAAGTCAGAGAGAATAGTGACTGGCAGAACAATGAGTCCACAAGACCTCATGCAGGGACATTTCCTTTTGTTGCTCAGCTTGCATTCAGATAAAGCCTGCTCTCCAAAGACACCATCTGTGCAGGTTTCCAGTGCCTGGGTTGTACCCCTGCAGCACAGCCCTGGCTGGATTCCTTGGGATTTTCAGGGCTTTTCAACCTGGGAAAGAAGCTGTGGGCAGGCTGAGTTCAAGCCAGACTCCAGCTGAACTTGACGCTCTGTGCCACAAGCTATAAATACCTCTTTCTTCTCGGTATGCTGTGGGAAGAGTTGTCCTGTAAGAAAGAGCAATTCCTTGGCCTTCTCAGCTCTCCAGCCCTTCTGATCTCCAGAAGTAACTGCTGGGAAATCTGTAATACCATGCTCTGAGCCAAGCCTGGCAAGTGGACTGTAATCCTTCAGGCTCTTTCATCCCAGCACAGAGTTTTGGTAATTCACCCATCCTGGCAGTGCTATTTAATGGCACCTTTTCCAAAGAAAAGTAGGAGTTGTTGGAGAGGCAGAGGGGGATGTAGGTCACAAACCGGGGGTGGCTCCAGTGAGCACTGAGGGGAGGACAAACTCATGGAAGGAACAGAGGGAATAGATGTTACAAGGACAATCCTTGCTCTCTTCTGGTGCTTCTCTGTCTTCTCTAGGGGTTGTCTACTTTAGGTGACTTCACCTGGTATTTCTTCTGGAAGGGCTCAGATGTTGGTAATGGAGGAGATACCCAGATAACGCAGCTGTTTTCAAAAGCTTTTTCCTTCCAAAACCCTGAGAAAGACTTCACACAGGTAATATTCCTTTCTTGGGCTCAACCCAAACTTGTACACTTCAGCTTCCTCTGCTCTGGGATCTCCAAGGTCCTTAGTGTGTTTTGTGCTGAATTAAGCACCTGGAACAACTTATATACCTGGATCCTTTAGGAGGAAGAATTAGTGGAAATCTCCTTCAGGTTGGGTAATGATGATGCATCTTCCTTGAAGTGTTCCTGCACTTAAGGAACACAAACATGACTTTCTCAAGGATAACCATGTATGTTTGGAACATCTGGCCCACACCTGTGATCAACTCCCATACAGGTGGTGATGGTTCATGTGGGTGCTCACAGAACCTGGCTGCCACTAATGTCAGTAGGGCTTTCCCAGATGTGTTGGGTGGTCTGTCCTGCCCAAGCTGTGGGCAGTTCGGTTTTCTGTCACAGGTGACCTCTTCCTGGGCTTTTCCACTGCACTTGGCCATGGTCCTTACCTGTATAAAGCCCTTGTAGCAAGGTGTCTGAGGAGGAATCTCTATTCCTTGCAAGATTAGTCCCTTATGAACAGGAAACAGGTTACATTACCTTCTTGAATCTGATATGCCTAGCATAACTAAAATTCTACTGTATATAAATGGGAAAGTTTCAGTGGAAAATGGCATTGCTGATGTCGAACATCCTTCTCCAATTAACAAAGATCATTTTCTGCAATGTATGTGCACCTAATTACCATTCCGCGTGATCATTAAGATGCACATTCAGTCAGCGGGAGCCTTGCTGCTCACTCATCTAGAGAAACCTTATGCCCCAGAGAGGGAATCAGGGTAGAGGAAAGTGCCTGGAAGTCCGCTACTGTGCTCTGAACATGCTCCTGTCCAGGAATGAGATACAAGATGCTGTTTTGCCCTGCCAAGGGGGATACAGCCATAAGTGATCTCGGTGCTCTCCTATTAAACCAAGATACACACTACCAAGGCGGTGATGACTGTAAGCATTTTCAGTGCTTTTTGCTGAGGTGTTTATGCACCTCTCTCTTTGTTTTCTCTAGGACTTAGCATGATGGCCATCCTCTCTTAAATTCCTCATGAAGCTGGAAACTTTAATTATTAGGCACACAATGACTCAGGCACAGTCTGTTCCTTCCTCTGCTGAGCTGACTGCTATCTGACTGTCTTGCAATCTCCCTTCTTATTAATTCAGCTCTGGCAGGCAACTGAGTCTTCTTTCTCTGGCTGAGGTGCTAAGTCTGGGAAAGGGAATGCATCATGTTAATCCTTGCCATATCTGACCTGTGTCTGGTTTCAATAAGGTGACAGGGTGCATGAGAAGAAGGTGACTGCTATGCTCAGAAATGTGGGAAGCATTTGCAGTGTAGGAGTGAAACCGTGCCAAGATAATAACTGGGAGTGGCTTTATTTCCAGAAGCTTGTAGTGGGTCACAGCACAAATCTATAAGGTTAGGTTTTTCCAGGTACACTGCGTTAGAGTGTGACAACACCTGGTGAATGCTGACTGACATAACACTGCTGTCACAGTGGGAAGAGAGATTTTAAGGTGCTAGCCAGCACCGTGTCTGAGTGTGACTCTGAGATCACAAGTGGCACATTAATCCCAGGGCTGCAGAGCAGCTGGCAGCTTGCTTCTGCCCCATTCGCCACTTTTTAACTAGACCTCTGCCATCAGTTGGGAATGGTGAGCGGTGTAGGTTAAAGATGAACACATTTATTCAGAGTCCCATGAAACAAAATTATTCACTTTTGCAGAAGACTTATTATGACAAGAACCTCTTTTACTGGAGAGAGTGAGCTAAGTCAAGGAAGCAGATGCTTGTGCCATACTCATTATTTCAGATACTCTGGAGTACTGAAAGTAATTCCAAGAGCACATGGGAAAAGCAAATTTCCTAGCGAGTAAAGATCTGGTGCCACTAGTTTTTTTACAAAACAAAAGAGAAAAATGAACACCCAAGGTTTATTCCAAATCATGGTGAAGTCCAAAAGAGTATTTTCCCCAGTGTCAGTGGGTACTGGAACAGTCGCCTGTAGAGTCCAATATGAACTGATCCCAGCTACCTCTTAGTTAACTTATTTATTTATTTGTTTTTGCTCAGAAGGTGCAGAGGGCTTTCTGATAATGAGTGCACAGTTTACACTCCTCACTCTGTGCTTGAGAGACACAGTGAGTGTCTTGTGAGGGTTTGCAGCCACCTCCACCCTCATGAATGCCGCTGCAAAGCCCTCAGCGAGCTGCTGGAAGAGGCGCTTGTTTCACCGCTGTCTCTCCCTCCTCCTCTGCAGCAGCACACAGACTGAAAATCCCACCCTCGGTGATTCAGATCAACAGACGGCCCTGTTATTTCTCAGACTGAGAACTCCTAACATTTCCTGCTGACAGCTATTTTGGGAATATTAAGCCTGAATGTTTTGGTGGAAAGAGAATTCAAAGGGCCACAAGAGCAGGGGAATGAGTGAATGAACCCAAGCAACTCAACAACACTAAAAATTTTGTAACGCTTTCTTTTAAACACAGAGGGAGCTTTGATAACTCACATGGCAACAAAGACTTTTGTCATGCAGGCTTCTTGGAGTTAATATGAAAGCATCTCCATTGTGCCAACATTCTGTTGCAGGAAGCAAAGCTTGTAGTGGAACGTGACATAAAAATATTTGTAAGTCTCATCACTTTTTGACGTCTCCACTCCAACACTTCCTCCCCAAAGCGGTGTGTGCAGAGAGCTCCACCGTGACTGCTGCTTCTGATCTTCAGCCTCACCCAGCAAACACGCTTGGAGCACACGTGCTGATGCAAACCATATGAGGAGGTGGAGGCACTTACACTGACAGCCTGAAACCAATGGAGATGGCTCATCTCTGCAAGGTGTGTGAGAGCTGGCCTCCAGCAAGCAGTCATTGTTCCTCATGCTGAAGCACAAAGGAGCTGAGTCTGCCTATGAAATTAAATTATTCTAAGCAGTGGGAAAAAATTGATGTCCTGTGGTCACAATTACACAGGTGCTGGGCCTTGCTGGAGACCACTACATAGTTTTGTTTTGATTTTTAAAAAGCAGCTGGGTGTTCAAGACATTCAATAAAACAAATCTCTGACTTTCAGCAGAGGTAGTATAGGCACAAGATTAGGATCTGTGTGACTAATTTCAAAAGCGGAGTTCTTTGGGGGAAAAAAAGCCTTTATATTTGTCTCTTTTTGCTACCTTTTGCTTCAAGATTTCAAGGCAGAGGAAGATTTGTACAAATTACAGCTAATGGAGATAATACAATATTTATCCACAATAAGTGCTTTTAGTGAAAGTGTTCTTTGGAGCAAAATGGTGCATATAAATTTGCATTTTAGAAGAGGATTCATCCTTCTTAGGTCTGTGCAGTGAAGACCTTGTTCTGCTAAATATTTCCTCGTAGCAAAAAAAGCCTTAGTATTTCCCTTGTGCCCAGTCATCGTGAGCTTGTGTAGATGACATAGTTCAGATGGGAATGTTTGAAATGCAGCATGCAGTACATTTACAAGGAATATAAAGGAAGGCATCAGGACACATGGGGCTTACTACTGCCTAACAGTGCAGAGTGTATCTCCTATCCATTTGGAAAGCCACAGGTTTCCCAAGCTCCGTTTCAGTCTCCAAGCATGTATGTGCACGTACTAGATGGTAGGTCACATTCATCCCCACAGTAGATAGTGTGGTTTGTGTAGATAAGCCAAAGACTGACTTTCAGGTGGACAGACCACGGTTTGATGACATGCCTGGAGAGTCTGGAATTTGAAAAAAAAAAGAGAAAGATTCATGAGACTATTCTGGACCTGAAGTTGCTCTGTGTAGTACTTTCTTGCTACTCAGCTCAGTGGAGTGAGACGGAAAATAGAAAAAAACCTATGTAATAATTCGAATTTGAAAGTGAATTTTGATTTGATTGAGTTCAGTAGTCCTCCTCTGTTTGACTTCTGCATTTATTTGTATATTCCAGCTCTACGAGAATGAGGGCTTGCCAAGTGAATTTTAAACAGAGATGTTCATGTACTGACCATTGGTGAATTCTGAATAGTTTATATTGTTGTAAAATTTACACTGTTCTGTTTTGTTACCTAGTTCCCCTTACCAGGGAATAGAAAGGGAAATAAAGGGATATAGCGAACATTACATATAATAATTTATAATGGACTGCTCCACAGGGAAGACATTATTTGCTGATGTTACTGTTGAAACTAAACAATGAATAAATTAGAAGATGTTGCAGTCTGTTTATAGACAGTTGCCAGAAAAAGGTGAAATTAATAAAAAAAAAATATTAGTTGCACATGGCTTGTTGAGCTTTAGTTCTTACTCTTGTGTCTCTGAGGCACCTTGACTACTCACAGGCCAATAACCTTCAGTTCCAGCACAGCAGACAATAAACCCCTCTACCTGACTCCTAGAATCAGAAGAATTTTAATTAAAAGATTTGTGAATATTCATGCCCTCCTTCAGGTCCAAAGTGACCTCAAAGCAGAAGGGAGTTTTCGTTGTCAAGGTATCTCGGTCATCCTTCTTTCACCTTTCTTGCTGCTGAATCTCATGTAAAGCTTGATTTTGCATTGTGTCAGAGTAACAGCAAGGGGCTTAGTCCACCAGAGGTCTTGCATTTTGGATGGTGAAGCTCATTTATGCCTCTTGACTATCAGTACAGCATGGGTGGGGTGAAAATAACCCTGAAATGTCATGTCTAATGTAGAATATTGGTCATTGCCTCCTGGAAAAAGGAGACTTAGGTCAGTGATCACTCAGGCTAGAGGGCTGCAATCTCATGTGAGTGTTGGTGGGTTTGCTTGTGTTAACAGGCTGCTGTTAGCATAACCTCTTTTGGGAAAAGTCTTTTAGATACAGGACATCTCTGCTGTGGCAGAGACTTACCAAAAAAAGAAAAAAAGCCATTTTGACCAGACACTTTTAAGTTTTAAAGCACTGGTGTAGGTGCTTAATTTCCTGTGATTTTTCCTCATTATGTTTGTGACATCTAATTATCACATGAATATGAATTTTGAAGTGGCCCATGCCCTCTCCCTGCCTATTCCTATTTCGATAAAATAAAGATTATAATGTCTGCTGATCTCACAGGGGTACTGTGAGGTCCATTTTATGGCCTTTTCTCTTAGAAGAGAAGGTATAAAATTTCATAATATCTTATTAGTGAGGCAAATCAGTTTGGAGTGTCCATAAAAGCTTTTCAAGATATTTTGTATGTAGTGTTTTGAGCCAGCGAGGCCCCCCATACTCTGTAGTGATGCAGGTTGATGGGGTTCATCCTACCTCAAGCACCCTGGGATGGGATCCATGGGTTACTTCGTCTTCACAGACACTCATGGAGAAATGGGGGAAACAGGTCTGTTGAAGGAAACAAATCAGCTCACTCAGTCTTCCCACTCAGTTGCCCTAAACATGTTTGTGTCCCTGTTCTTTTCAAGGCATGGATTTTATTTTGTATTTTATATTTTATGTTTTGTATTTTATTTTATATTTATTTTATTAATTTTATTTTATTTTCCTTTTAAAATTCCCCCTCTATGTGAACAGTCTCTAAGGGAGGCACCAGGTTATTGTCCTTTTGGCTTTCCAATATGCGACTGAGCTGAGATTAACCAGGGCATAACTCCTGCCCCAGTTGCATTGCCTTTGCTTTGATACAGATATTTCAGCTTTAAGGTCATCATCTCTCCCCAGCAGCTGCCAACCACACCCCCACCCTCATAGGGTATTGTGTCCTGAGAGTCACATGGGCAGAAAAAACAGATATTTGCTCAAGTTTTTCTCACAGAGGTTTGGTAAAGCCCACCCCACGCTTCTATGCCCTCCTTGGTCTGGTTCACTTTCTCTCTCTGCCTGACTGTTCTCTTGTTTTGTACAGGCCTGTTGTGATTTCCTCAAGTAAATCCTGTTGGGAGAATCATTGGAGGGCAGTGCCATAACTGAAACAGCATACCAGAGCCAAGTGAACACTATAACAAGCTCTTCTGCAACCTGTGGCCTAAAAAAACCACAAAAACAAAATCTGAGGGAGAGTTGCTGTTATGTTATAGAGACTGTGATTTCCTTTGTTATGTTTTGCCACTATCATTTTTTTTGGCTTCCCACTTCTGCACTGTATGAGATTACAAGACTTCAAAACCTTTTAGCTATTATCCAGAATATAAAATCTCAGCATGAACTGATGATTAAATCATAATCCACTATGATACAATATGTGTCATCACTTCTCTAGATTAAATCAAACCAGGAAAGAGGAACCCCCAGCATTTCCTCATCCATCCTGCTAACACCAGCCTGGTGGGAACAACCAGGACCACTGCAGTGAGCATCCTACTGCCCATCTTTGAACAGGTTGTGTGAGAGAGGTGGGATCTAGTACAAACAGCTGAAGTTCTGGTGTGAAGGAGAAAGCAGCCCTGTCTCCTGCTTTTTGCTGCCTTTTACTTGCCTTTCTGCTTTCAATAACACCATGGAATGTTGCTGACTTGTGGCCCATTGCAACCACTGGAAATACAGATGTATGTCGTTTGTGAGAATCACTGGGGAGGTGGCAAAGAAGTCTTTGTTCTCACCACAATAAAGTGCTGTGTTGTCTGGTTCTAGCTCCCGGCCCTGCTCAACCAAGATAATGCCCTACTTCTTTGAGGAATTTTTCCCTTTCACCAAAAGCCAGTTCCAAAAAGGAAAATTGTTCCATCTTTAATTCTACCAGGTGTGAAAGCTTGTTTATAAATCACCACACAGCATTATAAAGGATCAAACCTTAATCTTTCAAGGTTGCTGAAACTGGCATATCCTAGTGCTGGATCTTGTGGTGTGCAGTCACAGCCCATTTTTATGTATTTGGTTACTGTCTCTCAGAGTGAGTTTATGGCTGGCTGTGTGGATGAAGTGCTCTGCCTGAGTTTTCAGGGAACATCTTATTGGCAGCATCTGCTACGTGTTCCCACATACAGGCCAACCATATGAGCAACCCACCCCATCACAAAGAGAAGGGCGAAATTAGGCCTTGGTGAGTTCTGCACAAAAGCTTCTGTCCCTCTCCTGGGGTTGGCCAGAGCACAGTGACAGCAAAGGGCTCACTTTTTGCGGGAGCAGCTTTACAGGTGGGGATGGAGTCATCCCTGTGGATGAAAGTGCATCTGCTGAGGAGAGGCAAGTGAGGAAGGATTTATCTTCTGCAATCATCAAAGGGGGTTTTGCTTTAGAAAGGTTTACTACTTTGTAGGGTAGAGGTACTGAGATGTGGCAGGGAGCATGAAGGTGGACTCAATCAGCCATGAATAAAATATAGGCTCTTGGGCCCATAGTATAGGTGGTTCAGCACCACTAGTCATATAACGGGTTTGTTTTCTTCCCTGTCACACTTCCACAGTATATTGCATCCAAGTACCACTAAAGAAATGACATGGCACAGTATCAGAGTATTTTTCCCTCCTCATAGCAAGAATATATAATAATCTCTCTGGAAAGCACATCTCAGACTATTTCCAAGAACAATAGATGCTTGTAAGGCATCCAGTGAAGTCAGAATAGCTGGAGGCTGTGAGTCACAAAATAACTTATTGTGCTAGCATAGTGTTTCATTTTCAGAGTGATCTGAGTAGGAGACAGGAAATAAAAAGATTTTATTTTGTTTTTAAATAGCTACTTCTCAAGTACGTGATTTTTTTTTTTTTGAAAACCAAGACCTGCCGTCTTAATCATCACATTGGTAAAAACAGTGATCAGAGCTCCTCTGTGGATGCTCCTGCTCTTCAGAGCAGACCATGGGAGCAGAAGGAGAATACTGGGAGTTTGGAAGAGAATTTACATGGCACCACACATGGTGTAAGATGGAAGCAGGCCTCTGGAGTGGTGTAAGTGGTGCCCAGCTCCTGCTGGGAGTGGAGCTTCCACCAGGTGTGGGCTGTAAAGGTGGTTTAGTCTCTCTACTTACGTGTTGCATGATCATTACCAGTGCTAGGGAAAAAGAAAAAAAGGTCATCACAGAAACTCATGGGACCTGATTATTCTTTATCATGACTTGATTCATTGAAAGGGAGAACCTAATATTTCAGATACATTTTGCTACCTATCTATGACAGAAAATCCAGGTTTCATTTAGCCTGGCTTGGGAAATGAGATGATGTTACTAGACATTCTTCAAGCTGGGATTAGGTCCCTAGTGTACTGTGTTCTTTTCAGTGGTGTGGACAAAATCACAACAGGCTCTAAATCAGTGCTATTCTATATTGCTGCTAATTAAAGTTGCATATGCTTGGATTTGAGGAGGATTTTGAAGAGGCTGAGAGATTATTTGTGTTTGCTTTTTTGCTAAAAACCATTTAAAAAATTTTCATTAAGCTATATAAAACCAGATCATAATGTACAAAATCATATTTGCTGGAGAGGGTTTCCAGCACTCCCTAGGAAGAAGCCATTTATGATAATCTGAATTACTTGGATTTGGCAGGAGGAGGAAGAAGGGGAGGAATTTGTATAATTCCAAGCCCTGTTTTCTGTCTGTGCCACTGTCATCCATACTCTGGGCTGCTGCCTTGTACCACCAGGGAGACAGCAGTGGGTGCAATAAGTCACAGCTTTGAACAGCAGCTAGGTAGCCAGAGTTATGGCACTTATATCAGGATTGGGGTTGTGCTTTTATCTTTTACATGATTTTCAGCCTAAATTACGTACCCATGTATGTGCTTTGGCACAGGGGCATGGTGCTGAATTCAATGTGGCTGATGTTGAATAATACTTAGATGAAATATACAGTGCTCCTTGTGTCACAAAATACTTTTATCAGCAAGTCATTCATCTCAGTGTCAGGACAGGAAAAACAATTCAGCAAAGATTTTCAGGAAATACAAAAAAGTAAACAGTATATGCATTTAATGGACTTGGTAGTAGCATTTCCAGCCCAGATATTTTCCTTTTGCAGTTTCTGTGATTTGACAGAATCTTTGAAAATTGGAGTATTTATTGATAAAGAAACCCACTTTTACCTCCTTCTTCCCTCTCTCCTCTATATATCTTGCATATATCTTTACATGCATACGTGTCATCCCAGTAGGAGGACAACATTAAGGATAGGGAAAGTTGAGGTCCAGGGACTTGTTTATCTGATTTGTAGTTTTAAAAGGAAACTTTGCTTTTGAGCTGGAGGATATTTTTGGATACTGACCATCTTTTCTGTTGAAATTCTTTCACTGAAGTTAAAAATACTTAAATATGCAGAGCAAAAGAAGCTTGAATATTTGGACCAAACCCTGACACACAGCTGCACTTGCTGTAAAAGCCCCCAATTCTTCTTACCTTGTCTGAGTTGAAGAGTGTTTACCCATTTCAGCCTCGCTCCAGTTTTTGATGTTTGAAATTTCCCCTTTCTCTGTTCTTCCATCACAATTAATTTATAACTCACTGCCAAAAACTAGGCATCTCTGCCCACTCTGCCTTGAGTGTTTTGGATCATCTTGCATCCACTCCATCCCACAGAGTAACCCCACATTTCCCATCTCTCTCTCTGGAGCCTGACCTTCTGCCAAGGTTCTTCCTCAAGTGCTAACCCACACCTGAACCCCTTCCCCAGGCTTTTCTTCACATGACTTTCAACCATGTCCTGTGTCAAAAATCAGGCACCCAAGGATGTCTGTTCTCTGGATCACTTCTTCGTGTTGGTACTGACCTTGTTCCCTTGTTCACCTCATCACAGAAGTTATAGCATCTGGCAGAAAGTATGGATGGAGCTTTTCATGCACCTCCAGGTCATTTTCCTTGCTGTCAGAGTGGTTCAGTATGCTCCACCCCTGGAGCCCAGATAGGATACTGGCCCTATACTGACCTTATCTTTTTCCTTGATGAAAAAGAGGGGAAAAGAAGTTTTGGACATCTCAAATGGACTTTTTGTTTTTATTTTGTTGAAAATATCTGTTATTTCCACAGTCACAGGCACTCTGCCAAACCCCTGCTCCTCATGGCTAGCACTCCAGTGTAACATTATGGGTTTGTTATCACAGAAGATTCAGCCTCGGCTCTTTGGCTTCTACAAAGAATGTTTTGCTCTTTGTGGCTACTCACACCTCTTCAGAGCCCAGTGCTAACAGCACTGCTCCATGCAGATCTGCACATCTGCTAACTGAGGTTAAAAGCTCTTGACCCAGCCATGACCCAGCTTCTGTTAGAGCTATGCCATTCTCAGCCTTTGTGCTTGTCCTTAGTGTAACCTAAGGTGCATTTCAGCTATTGCCACCATTCCCCAAACACCAAAGTTCCCTTTATTTCTTACAGCTGACACAGAGGCCAAAGTACTCCATGCTACCAACCAACTCTGGATTTAGCCAAGTAGGTTCCCTAGTACCTTGCCGTTAAGGCTGTCTTTCCAGGGAAGGGCACAGCTGGGGAACACTTGGCTCCACCTCCCTGTGTGCAGAACTGCAGTGGAATAGCAGGGATTAGGTGTGGCACACCTTGTGGTAAATTCAGATATGTTGGCAAACCCTCCTGTCCAGTTTGCTGCCA
Organism: Chaetops frenatus; assembly: GCA_013400775.1. Lineage (NCBI taxonomy): Eukaryota > Metazoa > Chordata > Aves > Passeriformes > Picathartidae > Chaetops > Chaetops frenatus. The sequence goes on from VZTR01003525.1 coordinate 208,011, forward strand.
GTAGGAAAGGTGTGACCAGCCACCAAGGGGGCAGAATACAACATGGATATGGGACACCTCCCTCAAAGGCTCAGGCAACAGATGGATCTTTCAAGGCTTAAAAGATGACCTCTTTCCTTGGGAGATAAAGGTATGTATTTATAACAAAGATCCTCTAAAATGCTGTAAAGGGAAGACCAAAGTCATTGGGAATGTCCCAGAATTTGGAGGCTCTCCAGAGCATATGCTGTGTGAATTTTGTTCTTACAGCTGGATTAATGCACAATTCTTTCCTTCCAAAGCAGGGGTGGCCTGACATCTTTAAACCTGGACTTGGTGTTTTGGACAGTTTCTGCCATTTTTTAAATCTCTGTATCTTCAATTTGGGCTCCACATAAACCACCCAGGATTTGGGAATGGTATTCCTCAAACACAACCAAGGAACTGGAGCATGATATCCTGACCAAAAAAAAATTATGTGTTCCCTGACCATGAACATGCTTGTTCATGGAATTAATTTCTTCTGTGGCCTAGAAGTCTAGTTGAAGTTTGACTGCAAACTCAGTAATATGGTTGGTGACACCTCGTCCATGCTGCAGAAGTCAGTAAAAGTACCATTTCTGCCACAAAAATTTACCATGAAGTAATGTAAATTTTCCAGCACTTTTGTTCATACTACACTTTAATGCATAATGCAGGGTTTTCTATTCATTAAATAATGAGTACTTCAGGTAATAAAAATTCGTTCTGTGTAGCAGAAATACCAAGAAGAAGTGGATTCTTATAGCTGTTCAAGGGCTCAAAAGTGGATACTTGTATGCTTTCATGTTTGATTCTTGTTCCACATCACTTCAGAAGCATAATTTTTGTTGACAGAAAATTGGCCAGGCTTAATAAAACAAGGTATTTCTGTATCAGCTTTCTGGGTTCTTTCTAATGTGTTGTCATTTTAAGAGCTAATTGACTTCATAGGCAAGTGACATTGGGACCAAATTTTCAAAGGCTCATGGCTCTGTGAAAAGATAATCCATAGGAAATTTTTTGAAATAATACTAGCAAAGATTAATCTGTATTATTTCCCAGGTCAGCAGGATGCAGAGCATCACTGAATGTTATTTTAGGGAAAGAAAATTCATAGTTGAATTCACAGCTCATATGATTCTTCCAGCTGTCACACATGGGTGGCACAGGGGCCATTTTGTCACTGTTTGGAGAAGTGGAGCATCTCAGAGCACCTTCTGGTTGGTGTAACAAGAAGTTGGGGAGCTGGCCCTCTAGATGGAATTCCAGGTGCTTTTAGAGGTTTGCTGCCTCCATCTCCCATTGGCAGATGCATGGTTTCTGAACCTGCTACCTCCAGAGGAACCTGAGCTCCAAGAGCTGAAGTTGCTCAATCCAAGGGAAATAGATACACTTGTTCCATTGGATGTTACTGTCTCCCATTTTGTTTTGCAAAGAGAAGCAAATCACCCGAGAAGACTTCAGTCAGCTTGTCAGAAGATATTATGCTAATTACCAAATCACATGGGTTTGTATTTAGAGCAGGCAAGTGAAAAGAGAGGACTGTTTAGCGGTAACACAGTCTGAATTAACTGCCTGACTTTGAGGCGCGAGATCGTCAAGTGACTTGCTCAGTCAGATGACATGTAAGGCTGCAGGAAACCAATCATGTATCAGAACTGAATTTTCCAATATAAGCAATTATATGCTATATACACATATGTACTTTTAAAGAAATTAGGACACACATACCCACACACACACACATATATACTGCTCAACTGTACCCTCTTGTGAAGTCATCTTGATTGAAATAATCATGTGTTTCACAAAATTGTTTCCATTTAAAAAACTGTCATACAATACTTCCTTTCTCACTACATTCAAGCCTGTAGGCCTCAATCCAGCAAAGCTTTGGAAAGGGAATTGCCTACATGTACTATTGCTCCTACTTTCAGCAGGAGACCCTTTAGGCCCCGTTTTACAGATTTGTGCAACTCATGTTTTGCATTGCATTTCTTGCTAAATGTCAGAGGCAGCATGGGGATGTTTATTGAAAAGGCAGTCACTGCTCCCAGGACAGCCCTTCCCCTTTCAGACAAGAAGACCACCGCAAGGTTTTCAGGTTAAAACAGAAGTGCATAGTGCCTAGGCTCCAATTTGAGATCCTCCATGGCTCTTCCCTAACTTGCTCAGCAGCTCTGGGAACATGTTTAGACAGAACAGGACGTCATTTCCGCCCAACCCCTACTCAACGCTGGCTACCCAGAGAGGCACATTTCTCTGCTTATCAAAACCAGAAGTCTCATTTCCCAAAAACTGCAGTGCCTGTATGAAACACGAGTGAACAGGACTGAAGAGAAGCAACCTGAGGTCCAGAGACATCGGGCTGAGGCACAGGAAGAAAAGTCACAGTGGCAATGGCCACTATGGTGCAGCAGTTTGGGGTCCTGCTGAGCTACTGATCATAAACACCTCATAAGCAGGGGCAATGTCTGCTTCCTGCAGCATAACCCTGCTCGGATGAGTATGAGAGAGCTGTCTGTATCAAGAGGTCACCTGAGTAGGAGATCATGCTGGGCAGGGGATCCTGATCATGGTGGGCCTTCATCCACAGGGTTCTCCTCTCCTTGACAGTCACACTGTTCCTGGCTGTTGTGGCCACAGCTAGGATCCCCGCTTGTGGTCTTGAAGGTGTTGCCTTCTAATGGCTGATACAGAAACAGGATCAGGTAATTCAATAGTGGCAGCCTCTGGTAGTTGGGCGTGTTTTTTTGAAGCCAAAGTTCCACAGGTTCACAGAATAGTAATACTAATAATATTGCTAATAAATATGGGCTGGAATTACTGAATTTTGCACATCAGATTTTCCCCAAGATTTCCATACATATGTTTCAGTGAATTACAGCTTATTTATATAATCTGTAAGTACTTGAGCTCACAGGCAGGCCTTGACTTTTTGTGGAGGCTATAAAGATGCCCACAACCCCAGTGCAATCTCTGAAACAGTCTGTCAGTGTCTTCAAATGAAAATGTGGCAAATACTCCTAAAACTCCCATCATGGCTGTATTCTCCCTCCTGTGCTGCAGTCAGAGAGACAGCAAAGACTCCTCAAATGGGTGAAGGAAAATCTCCTTACACAAGCATTGCACACACTGGTTTTGGTCTGTTACTTCCTCACACCATCACATCCCCACCTCCCACCCCTCACTGCTGTCTGTAACTGGAGTTAAGAAAGCAGTTCATCTGATAACTCCAGGAAAGGTCACAATTTTTGGTTTAGCATTTTGCTGAAAGAATAAGCAGCCTGGCTCTCTGGAGTGCCACGGATGACGATCTAGTGGCCTGTGCACAGGACCAGGAGTTATTAAATCCTAAATCTTAATCCCAGCACTGGCAATTACTTCTCCTGCAACCTTGATCAAATTGCTTAACCTTTCTGCTTCTGCCTTTCTCCATTGCAAAACCATGAATTCTGCCTCACCAGGTTTTTTTGAGAGTTAATTTTTTTAATATGTGTCTTTAATTTTCCATCTGCTGGTGTGGGTTGTATTCTGTGTGTTTGTCTGTGTATAACACAGTTGATATCTGCTTCATGTGGATGTTCAGAGCCTGATAGAGAAAGCTCAAGCAGCAGTTTCACCTCACAAGGAGATCTTCCAGCAGGCTTGGGACAGGAAGAAAGAATGAATGCAGATTAGAGGAGACCATTGACCTGTCAGATTACCTTTCCTGGTTATTCCAGAGTGGGGAAGAGGGGCATGGACATCATTATTGCTTGATTCTTCAGACCATAAGGATCTCTGCCTAATTGCCTGCTGCACAAAGTGGAGCTGTGCCTTGGAAGAGGAATGATGTTGTAGATGAGCAACATGGGTGTGTACGCTGTGGATCTGCTGTCAAAATGTAACTCAAAATATTTAATTTTAAGAAGTATGGAATCAGGCCCTTCATGACAGTTGCACTCTGAAAAGAGGATGAGTTAGGAGCAGAAGGTTTCACGTCTCTCCACACTCACCTATTAATGCTACTTTGTGTGCCATTAATTAAACTTAATAGTCTATACTTTATCTCCCTTGTCATGACAAATTAAGTGTGAAAGATTCCAACAAAAAAAGCACTCAAGTTATCTCAACATTAGCGAGCTCTGTTTTCCTGGCGGCCTGAATTCAACAAAGTGCTTCAGCATCTGCTTGAAGTTAAGCATGTGCTTAGGTGCTCCATAGCCTGAGACAGTACCAAGTGAAGGGCAAACCTCTAAGGTTGCTCAACCCTCCAAATTGATGTTAGTAGTTCTGCCCTGGGCAAGTTATTGTCTCAATCCCAGTGGCATTGTTTGCCTAAATAAATAGATTGTGTGAGCCTTTTATTTGTCATTGATCTTCTGCTTAAGGGCAAATTGCTCATTTGGAACCCAAATTTTCCAGCTCAGTGGCTACATTTTTGCTTCCAATCTGGCTGCTTACATATGAATTTTTAGTTAGGCAGAAGATCAGCTCTGAAAACTTTGGCTCCAGGCAGCAAGTGCATTTCAAATAAGCTAGCTTGAGCATACATCACAGAAATGTGCTACCCTCAGAGCTGGGGATGGGGAAAGCTCTCAGAGATGCTACCCAACTACTTTTGGTTCCAGCTTGGGTCATTATATACACTCTCTCACATTCTCAAACTTGAAGGACGTGAGTCATGAAAGTTGAAAACCCGAAAGAGAGAAGTGTCACTTCCATTAAAGCCAACAGTTTCCCAGATCTCACTGAAAGTTCTTAATACCTTGAGGGGTCAAAACTGTATGCTATAAAAATATTATCTAGAGCTTTTAAATATTTTGGCTTCCAATCCTGGCCCAAATATAGAAGAACAAATGAGTTCAAAACAGGAAAGTAAAAAAAAGGTCCCAAACCAGAGTTCACACATTTTCACTGGATCTTGAGTGGTTTGACTTGCACTTTGTTGGAGGGGATTGTTCAGCTGTGCTTCTGTTTTTATTCCAGGTGGTTCTGTGCACTCCAAAATGACTACCAATGGAAGAAGTAGCATGGCACAAAATAATCTAAGTTTCTGCCTAAAGAACAGAGTCCAGAAGAATGTGTTTGCCATAAACATTCTTGCTGCTCTGAGGTCCAAGGTCTGCCTGTATCTTTATTGGGGAACTCCTGCAGGAACAAAGAGCAGACAAAGGCGTGACTTGAGCCAAGTTGCTTATCACTGCTGTAATGAGAAATCAATCCCTGCTGCCGCCAATTAGAGAGCTAATTAAAAAGTGGATCCTGAAGCCTTGGAAAATTTCTGTCTCAAGGAAATTTCCTGTCACTGTCAATGGTGCTGTGATACAGAGCCAGGCAAAAGCTGAGCTAACAGTGGATGGGATAAGCATTGTGAGGGAAAATGATGTTTGGGAAGAAAAGTGTGATGTTTCAGTGTTTATGCAAGGTTTAAAGAGCATATGAGACTTGGAAGAAAGCAAGAATGCAGGGTTGCTTTCTTGAGGTTCGGGGCTCACGTCCCAAAGACCAGCCACAAGTTATGTCTAAAACCATTGGGTATTTGTCATTAAAAATCTCCTGAAATATGGCATGCTGGACTTTGCCCATGGCAAGAGAATTTCAGACTCTTTCCTGAAGAAGCCTAAGATAATATTATTTATTTGTAAATTCTTCTAGAGTGTCTATTTTGTACTAACCACTGACCTTTGTCATCTTCCCTCTCTATCCATGGTCTCACCCCAAAAGCCAGATGATAAATTTTTAAGACATAACACAAATTCAGGACTCTCACGTGAAATCAAAAGATTAAATCTAGATTAAATCTGATTGCCCACTGGTGCAACATCACAGAAATTGTTTAAGCTTAAACCAGGGATAGATTTGTCTCAGAGTAATTAATTGCTTTGAGTATTTGCATTTCTTTGCCTGAAAGGTATTTAATAGTCATTTATTTGTTGCAAAACAGTTTTATGACACAAGCAGTGTCTGGCGTGCAAGGAAAGGCAAGCAAACTACTCTAAATGGCCAGGAAGCTATAATCCTCAGGGAATTTTCTCCTATCTAAATTGGAATTACCTCAGTAACGGAAGTTACTGAGGGATACTTTAATAGGAAGGAATGAAACAGATGTTCCATTGTGATCAGCCATGGAAGTTCTCTCTGTTCTTGGTAGAAGTAGGGCTAAATCTCAACATAGAAGTATATCTGGATCACCACCCAACACTGTACCATCATTTTGCCTTTTGGAAGGGTCCATATTTTCCCCCAGATGCTTCTCGAAGTTCCTTTGCCAGACTGCACTTTTAAGCTAAGGCTGGCAACAGATTCACAGCAAACCAGTATGAAGAAAGAGGGTTTTCTCCTAAGATTCCTAACCTGAGTAGAAATAGGCAGCACTGGAAATAGTGCAAAACACATCTTCCTTGAAACTTTCCATCCCATTTTTGCAGGCTATAGACATTTGGGCAGTACAGATGAATTGTGGATAACCACCTAAATTTTTGGGTTTACCCATTGCTAAAAATATTACAGACTGGAGGGCACTGTCCTGAACTGAGTCTCCAGGCATTTTGAAATTCACCCAGCCCTGGCTGAAGTGATCATTATAATCTGGCAAGGAATGCAATCTGGATTCCAAACTGTAGCTGTTTTTAAAATATTCTTGCCAAAGCCATGTTGGAGACTGAAAATTAAACAATTTTAGCCTGAAAAGGGTGATCAGAAATTTTTTATTTTTGATGTAGCATTTGTTTGTAAGAAGCATATATCTGTCGGTAAATTGCACAGAGCTTAGCAACTGTTAAGATTTGTAACCTTCCTTAGAGTCCAAAATAATAGAAATAATGTTTTGGAGAGCCTCCAAACTCTTACAAATTTTTGTTACCACCTACTCATGGCCTCCCACGCACTCCAGGAAACCAGCTAGATTTTCCAGCTGCTCTGCAGCAAGCTCTTTACAAGCACGAGTAAAATTATACTCTGAACAAGGCTGGAGATTTCCCTTACAGATGACTTTAATATATTTTCTCACAATATATTAGGCCAGGGATGTCAAGCCATATGGTGGGCACAGGCACCAGTGTGGTCAGGTGAAAAAGTGGTAAGGAAGTCTGGTTGCATTTAATGCATTGGGGGATTCCCTTCCCAAAGAAGCTTGTTATTTCTTCCTGAAAAGAGACAAAAATGAAGTGTTCAAGGCCAGGTTTGATGGGGCTTTGAGAAACCTAATGGAAGTTTAGAATGAATGAATGAATGAATGAATGAATGGTCTAATGGAAGGTGTCCTGGTGCACGGTGAGGGGGTTGAAACTAAATTATCTTTAGAGTCCCTCCTAACCCAAATACATCTATGATTCCATGAAAAGCAAGATTAAAGAGCAGCTTGAAAAGGTGGCAGTGGGCAGGCTGTTGTCAGCAACACCCAGCTTGGAAAAGCCATCTGTGTAAAGAGTGGGAGAGAGCAAGGGTGACCCCAAGGATTGCTATCTAAAAGACTCAATGATGCATTTAATAACCATTCTTCCTGATTAGTGCTCATTTGGTCTCTCGAAGAGAGTGTTCCCTCTGACTGAGATTTTAAAAATATGCCTTTGTCTCCCAATAGTTCATGACAAAATCCAGGGATGCTAGAGAGCTCACAAATATCTGAGAAATTGATTTTCCAGAAAATGTATGAACCATATATGTTATACTTCTTTGGTTGCTCTTTCTCCTAGCATTCTGTTGTGGTTTAAAAGACAACAGTTTTTTTTTCCTTCCTTGGGGGGGGGTTCTTTGTTTTTCTACTTCCACCTGGGCACAGTTTCCAGCAGAGGTGAGGAGCTCACGGATTGGCTAATTTTAAGATGGGCACTTGGTGTAGCCACTTGAACATTAGGGGCGTCTTTGCGAAGCTTACATTTTTAGGAGCGGGAATTTCAGAAGCGCTCTTCGACTTCCGTCCACGGGGAAGGTAACACCGCATGCCCTGGCCGGCCGCTCCAGGCCCCAGGGCCTGGGGGCTGTGCCGGGGCTGCGGCCGGGACCCTGCCGGTTTTTTCCCCCCCTCCTCCCCTCCCTGCCTCGGGCAGTGCTGCCGTTGCTCTGAGGTTGCTTTTGCTCCCCCCTCCCTGCCTGAGGGAGAGGAGAATGGAACTCCAGGAGGGGGGCTCCCGGCCCTCCCCTCTCCCGGGCCGGGCTTCCCCCCCCCGCAACGGGGTGAGAGAGAGAGAGATCAGCCTGCAGTTACCGGGATTTGAGCCAGAGAAGAAGGCTTCAGAAGCTCCTAAGTCAATGAGAAAAGAGTTAAAGACTAAAGGAGGGGAGAAAGAAGAGATGCCTTTAAGCTGAAAATCTTTTGTAAAGCTATGGTGATGAACTGTTCCTTGTAACTCACGGAATACCTTGGGGGAGATATAGTAAATGTCCTGCTTGTAACCTGAGCAAAGGCACTTGGTGCTGAAGCAGTTGTGATTAATGAGGAACCTGACCAGAGGGAGAGAAAGATGGGGACCAGGCTACAGAGATGAG
>VZTR01003525.1:216758-239493 GCA_013400775.1 Chaetops frenatus
TTTTTTATTATTCTGTTAATAAATTATTTCTATCTTTGAAGTTTAGGCCTGCCTTGCATTTTTCTTAATCCTTATTCTCATAAAACCACTACACTGCACTCTTGCCTGGTGTGAGCAGGCGAGCAGGTGAATGTGAAACCGCTACACATTCTTTTAGAAGGATGCAGAAGTTGGAAAGGAGAAATCCTGCTGATTCTTCATTAAAGTTGTTTATTCCTTGCTTTGTCAGATTTATGAAGACTCTTTGAGCATTAATGCAAATTCTTAACCATTTGCAAAGATGAACAAAATTGATCTCAAGTAATCTAGAAGAGTTTAATAATTTAAATAAAAATGAAAAGGAATGATCTTGTGCCACTTGGGAGAGGCTGTGTTTCCCCACTTTTCTGAGTCGCATTTTCAAATATACACTAACTTGGATTCCCAGCTCTCCCTCTGAGAGGCAGAGCAGAATCAGAGGTATAGAGAATGGGAGAAGAAGCACTATTTTTGACACTGATAATTGACTTCTAGAGAGACTACTCTTTGTCTACTACTTCTGGTCCTGAAGATAAACAGAGAAATGCAGTATCCTTAGAGAAATGGATTGCTGTGTATCTCTGGCCATCTCTCTTCTTTGGTATCCCTTACCTCTTATCCCTTATGCCTTATCCTAGAAGAGGAATCAGCCTTCCCCATAATCTTGCAAATGTTTCCCTTTTCCACTCTAAACTCATCAAACTCATTTAAATCAGTTTCAGGGAAAGGGTCAGGGATATACCCTAGTCATCTATCCCACTGCTGTCCTGAACTTATGAGCAAACACAAAATATCTGCTGTAGTCCAGGCAGTGCATAATTTTTAAACTTCTGGTGTAGGAACTCTGAAAGCAGGATTTGTATCCAGAGGCCACCAGCTGATGAATGGTGGCTGTTTCCTTCTCGTTTACTCTGCGATTACCTTCCAAAGTTCATCACCGTTCGATAGACATGAGCAAACAAATCTTTGCTCAGCTCAACAGCCTTGTGTTCTCCTTTAGCGTAAGTTATTGTGACTCAGCAGATGAGGGAAAACAGTGAAGTCCTTCTTCAGGTTTTCCTAAAAATCACGCCATCACAGAGAGGGATTTGCCCACCCACAGCAGAGTAGGAGCTGGTTCCCTTTGCAAAAGCCTCTTGTCTGCATGCAGGCTTTGCTGCCTTTACCTGAACTCCTCAAAGAGAAGTTTTATAAGCAAGTCATCAATATCAACCAGATCAGCCTTAACTTAACCATCCCTCCACAGTAAGGAGAAAATGCTACCTCCCTGAACCTCCATACTTGGTCCTGCTATCTCAGGGACCCCCTCCACCTCAAGTGAGAACCTGCTGCCTGCAGCAGTGCAGGAGCTTTCACCCATTTTATTTAGCAGAGACCAGCCTCCACCAACCACCTTTGCTTTATTTCCCTATAAAAGCCACAAAACTTTTGATGACCTTCCCTTTTGCTCCTGAAGAAAGGTTAACAGCCCTTGGGGTTTTTTATTTTTCCTTCTCCTTCAAAAGTTATCTTAGTTTTAATGATAAAAATGAACAAGATCATTGAAATGTCCCCATGGATTCAAGCCTGGTTTAACTCAGCAGAAGGGCACTTCCCCTCCTTTCTTTTGTCCTTTAGGCCTGCCACTGAAACCTGTACTTGAATTCCAATGGGTTTTTTTTTTATGTGGGCATGATTTATCGCAAACTTTATCCTGCTAAGTTTGCTTCTCAAGCTCATTCTTTATTGCATCACAAAAAAAAGCATTATACAACCCATTGGTCCCTACAAAAAACAAGTTTCTCAGAGCAGTTAACATGAGAAGCCATTCATGAATATTGCAGAAAATATTTGTATTTTCTCTGTATGTACAGTTTGTGTACTGTGTTATTCTAATGACTTGTAAATAAAAATCTGTTTATTTCTCCACAGCTTAATCTAGACCTATGCATAGTAATGCCCATTCACAGAACTAGCCTTGTCTACTGTGTGACATATTGACACATACACAAATTCATTCTTACTTGAAATACCAAAATAAAAGTGCCTTCTCTTCTTTATGCAGAATATTCTACCTTGAAATGGGTCCAGGTAGTTTCACTGTAGATGCAGATGAGTTTTCTGCCATTCGTATCACTGCTTAAATGCATTATTAATTCAGAATGATTGATGTGGTGTTTTGTCCATGTTGGTTAAATGCTACTGTCTGTTCATCTGTCTGTTCATCTGTTTTGGCATATTACAGAGGCAGACCTATAGAAAACACTTTTTGTTTCTTTTGAAGTAGTGACAAAAAATAAAAATCATAAAAAGGGAACAGTTTGGTCTTCGAATTCATATGCATAAAAAAATCTATACCACTGAGATGACTAAATAGCCAAAAGGACAGATTTTTATATTCTGCCAGTGGTGTGCTAGAAACACAGTGCATTTGTTTCTGGCCGATTAGTTAGATGCTGGCTGGGGAGCCGGGAGGAGACACCGCAGCAGAGGAAGGAGATGCTCTCCATAAGATCATGACCTCCATTCCAGTGTCATTTCACACCTCAGGCAGTGATCTTGTTACATCTCATAAGCTAAGCAAGGTCAGCCCTGGTCAGGCAAAGTGCTTGAATAGGAAACTTCTAAGGAAGAGCTCAGGCACTGTGGAAAGCAGGGCTGGTGGCTGGGTAGGTGACATAATTCTCTTGGAGTTGGTACAAAAGACGTGCTCTTTTAAGAAGCCTCTGTGTATCCGCTGTGGCTCTGCTCCGGCAGCTAAAGGCACTGCCTCTCAGGTGAGCCAGACCCAGAGGATTAGGCAGCTGAAGTTATTAACAACATTTTTCCCATTTCTCCCCAGAGCAGAGGTGCTAACCCCACTGCTGCCCAAGCTCCACACTGGGTGATTACAAGTGTGCCCAGAGCTCCCTGCTGCAGTTCCCATACCAGAGGTCACACTCTGCTCTACTGCTCTGGCAATTTGGCCCAGGCAGCATTGCTGGCAGACTCTATCCCCAGGCAACCTGCAGCTCAGGAGGAGGCAAACTGAACTTATGTGCTGGGAAAGAAAACTCTGCTGTTTTGGAAGGGTGCTTACTCATGAAAAGGAAATAATAAAAAGCCAAAATATGCTCACGTGAAAATAAACTTGATGCCACCAGTTCTCCTGATCTCTTCTGTTGTGTTCCCAGTCACAGTCTGTCTTCTCTTCTGAGGAGTCTTGACTCATCTGGGACACAAGCCCATATGATCCCCACTCTTTGCTGCAAGGAAGAATATTACACGCCTCATGTCCTCTCAGAAAGCTCCTTCTGCTCTTATGGGGTGAATGTATCCTATTGCTGTAGTTTTTGACAGCAGCATCAGGATTCTGGAAAGAGAGGAAGAAAACTGTTGTGTGCTTTGCTCATTAGATGAGGTGCAGGACATACTGCTAGGGAAACCAGATGAGAAAATCTCTCCTCAAAGCCACAACTCTAATGCCAACTACACTTGGAAGTGTGCAGCTATATGGTACCATGCTTAGAGACATGACTAATTTGGGTATTTAATGAAAACATTAAAAACTTCTTAACCTTATTAGAGTGGTCTACATTTTAATGCTGCATCTCATGCCTGAAAGTGCTCTGTGTAACATTTCAATTGCAAATTTTCTGAAGTAGAAGTTGTCTCTTAACCCCACTTTCAAACTCTGGGTTACAAAATAAGTGGTAAGATGGACAATCAGTTAAAGTCCTAAGGACAAAGGAATTCAGGATAGCAAAAGTAGAACCAGCCAAAATATTCTGCTTGATCTTCAGATTAAAGGCTGGTTACCTTCATTTGGTGCAAAGAGGTCCTTCAGAAGACAAGGGCTCATTGCTGTCTCTCCCCTGTTGGTGTGGGGATTCCTCTGCCAGTTTGCCCCATAACTGGATGTGCTCATGTCCGGGCAGTCATGCACAGCCGTGGATGCCTCTGGCTGCAGGCACAGCACAGACAGAAACATTGCTACTATGGACATAAACTCCATAAAGACCTTTGGCTTCGTGAGCATTTCAGACCTCGTGTTGGCTTCCTGGCTAGTATCTGGAGCAGTTCTTCACAGCCCCGTTGCTGGCACAACAGACAGTCAAAAACCACCCAAAATTCCACTTGAGGGTCTTTAAAAATACTCTTTGTATTTGATGTCTGTTTTCCAGCTCATCTGTAACATGCTGTTCTCCAAAATGGCATTTTGAACATGGTGAACAGTAGTCATTTTCTGTGATAGACAGTCTCTCCAATCCCCTACATTTGTGTTTGTTACTGTTGTGATTCTTCACCTGGTGCCCTTTATCTAGCAAAGAAAGATGAGTTCAAAGAATGCTCTGGAGGTCTGTTATGGTTTTAATGATGAGGTGAAGTTGGAAGGTCTTGTGCGTGATGAACTTAATAGGGCATTCTTCTCATTTATGCTTTACATGGAGTTGTGAAAAGGAAAAGGCATTGACAACTGATCACAGGAAATTGATTTAATAAGAAATAACTGCCCCTTAGCTGTAAGTGAAGGTCCAATAAGGGAAACAAATATTTAATAAGCCCATATAATCCCACTGGAGTCACAATGGCTTTACAACCCCATTGTCTTCTCCCACTTGCTTTAGTTTGCTATATGAAGCCATCAGATAAAAAACAATTATGAGAATAAATAACGGAGCTGTGTGAATAACTGACAGTTTTACTTTTCCTGGCTATGTTGAGAAATCATGAGAGAAATTCATTTGCAGCTGTCCTGCAATGAGTTCTTTCCAAATTTTTTTGGCAATCACTTTAACTGTAGCATTTTCTTCAGCCTCAGATTTTTTTTTCTCTGATTTAAGCATCTACAAGATATTCTAATTAAAAAATAAATTGAAAGAAGTATCAGAAGTGGCAGAAGTTAGTGGAAGAGGAGTGGCACTAATTTTTTCTCAATGCCAGAATGATAGCTGTAGATTGTTTTTACTGGATTTTGTTTTGCAGCAGAACAAATAATCCACTGAAATTTTCAAACTATTTTTCACCAAATCACTTGTTTTCTTTAAGAAGAAGTATTGCTATGAAGGGATTTGACACTCAGTAATTACATTCCAAGTGTTAAATGCTGTAGCTGTTTATTCCAGGTGCTCCATGCTCCTGTAGAAAACCCAGAATAATATGAGAATAATATGCATGAGACTGACATAAACACATAGCAGAGAAATTTATTATGGACAATTTTGGAGAGGTATGGCTCTTTCTTTTGGGATTTTGGAGTAATTATATAGAAATAAAACTGGTGCCTGAAAGACCAAAACCACCCAATTTTTCTTTTGATTAACTTTTTGTGGTTTTGAGTTTAAAGTGCCACACAACTTCCATCACAGATATTTTCTGGAGAAATTCCAAAGAGTTAAACATTTTTGAGACAAGGGTATAAATCTATCTGTGCCTGCTTTCACAGAGACCAGGACAGACTATTTTAAGATTGTGCTAGAAGACAGACAATGCACTGGGGTTGGTCAGGAAACAGAGTCAAACCTAGAGCTCCAGTTAGCATTGCCAAGCAAAAATAAGTATCTGAGTAGCTACAAGTTATAGAGGAAATAGTTTAATACATTCATTTTGTTCCAGGAAGTGATGTCCAGCTATTGTGAGTGGGAAGTGGTGAAACCCAATGGGGACTGCAAGAGAGGGAAGTGTGTAAGGGTTTGTACAACCGCCCCAGTGCCTTCTGGATGAACTTGGCTGCTCACCTACACCCTGCTTCCACACTCCTTTATTTATTCTCACAACACCCTGTCATGCATGTGCCTGAGACACTGAGAAGCAAAACAACTTTTTGAAAGTCATGTTGAAAACCAGGAATACAGCTGTTCCCTGGGCTTTCTTGTCATAGGCTGGCATACAACCAGGAGACCTATTCTTTTCAACAGGATTTTGGGTCTGCCACACTGAATAAATAAGATAATTTTGGATGGTCTGCTTATTTGTCCATTTACAAACCAGTAGGGAAAAAACCAACCAAACAAAAACAAACAAACAAACAAACAAACCCAAACAAAAAACAACAAAAAAACCACAACACCAGCAGTTTGCCTTTTTCTTTTCAGAGGTGCTTCCTGCAATAAGAGCCACCAGGTCTTTGTCTACACTTACATATTCCTACTTGTAGTAGGTCAGCTGCCCCATTATTTTGGTAAAGAAAATGTCAAGTTCAGGAAAGGCAGACAGATAGGCAAGTAAATTGAACGGTTAGTGCCTGAACAACTGTTTGATAACATTAATGCATCATGACTGCAAAAGAGTAACCCTTGAAGAGGGTCATCAGGAGCTCAACCACATAGGAAAATACACAGCTGGACTTGGTACACAGTACCGATTAAGCTGCAAATGTCTGAAACAGCAGCTACCAAAGGAAAAGAGGAAGACAATGGGAGAATGGGGCTGCTTCTGTAGCAAAGATTCCAGCAGCTCTCCTAGAATAAGAGCTGAGCCAATTCAAGGCTAAGCGGACACCTGTGCAAGGAGAACAGCCATAATAGAAGTGGTAATATTTGTCACTAAAGAGGCAAATTTGCAAAAAGCCTATCTGTCTCCTCATGGTCACCAGACTCCAACAGAAAGACATGTTTCTGAGCCTGAGGAAGAAGCAGAACCCTGTGACAAAGTGATGCAGAGCCATGAAGAGAGTATTCTTTTTCCCTAGGACATATTTTTAGATGCATTACTGGGCGAGGAAACCTGGCAGCCAAGCAGGCAGTGAAATTTGCTGTAACTTTGTTCACAGTGGGACACACACTCACACTGACCAGCAGCCAATGGATCCACCTCTTGGTGTGACTGAAACAGAGCTTTTCATGTTCAAAGGGGACAGAAGGTTTGAAGGCTCAGAAGCTGGTGCGGGGTATGAAGGTGCCTGCCTCTGATCTTCATATGCCTCAGTTCTTCCAGGAAAACGCAAGCCAATGGCTGTTTTAAAAAGCTATTTAATTTTAAAACCTCCCCCATCCCCATTACTAAGCCAGCATGATTTTCATCACGGAAAAGATATGTGCCATGTGAAGAGAAAGTAAGGAAATGTGAGGCAGGCCCTTGCATGTACTGAAAATAGCTTGTGGGAGGACACAGCCGAGGAAGTCACTTCACAGGAGATAGGGATAGAGGGGCTTCCACTCTTTGAGGCTTTGCCAAGCCCAACTAATTAACGTTTGTAAAGCATTTTGAAGATGAAAAGCACCAATTTATAACTAAGTTTAATTATTTGGATCAAGTTACTTTAGACTTTCGCTAGCTACCTTCAAACATCACTGAACTCTTCCCTCTAAATCGTGAGCAAGCCAGAGATCTCAGGGCAGAGTTTAGGAAATCAAAGCCGCAGTAGTGCATTGAGATGGTAGCTCTTGTGAATGGAGAGTGGGCTCAATATATACACCTTGACTTTGTCTTTCTGGACCTGGGGTTCTCAGAGGCACTTAAAGAAGGGTTCCTGTTGAATTGGTAATGCATTTCAGCTGCCTTTAAATTTACAGTTTATAATTAGGGCTTTTTAACGCTGGCAATTAAAAGGAAAACAATTTTGGCTAGAATTGCATTTACACTGAACAATCATGTTTCGAACATATGTGATTGGCACCAGTGATAGGACATGAACTCTTGATAATAGTGTGGATGCTGGTTGCCAGTCCTGGTAGTTAACAGATATTAAACACATGAATTTGTACTACTCAGATGTATACATATCAACTAGGGGAAATCCAATGAAGAGAATCACGTAAAGAGCATATGCCACTCTTTGGAAGAGAAAGGCTTTAAACAGACAGGAATAAAATTTTCAGATAGCTCGTCAGCTGAGATAAATGCACATGATGCCTTAGACTGCAAACTTTATTTTGAAATAGACCAATATTGTTCAAGCTCATGTAGCTAATATTCTCTCTTTTTCAGATGAAGTAGTTAAAATATTCCTCATCACATTACTACACCTGTCTTTGCAAGTAGAGGTATTTTTCTTCTTCAAATAGCATCCCCAGGGGACATTTAATTCTGAGTTATTTTCTCATTAAAAATATGGTTCTACTCAGGAGAAACAATGTCCCAGTAAAATAGGGCATGTCAGGGCCAAAGATTTATGGGTTCAACACCAGGTTTGAAATCGTGATTACTGAAGTAGAAGTATCTACAGAATTAACGATAATTTTGGGATCTCCACTCATCTCAGTAAGATGCTGCTCATCATTTTCTGATGATTAAATAGGTAAGTGTTCTTCATCACTTGTAAACTCTAAGCACAAACACAAAATTAGCTCTAAGGATGAAAAAGCATCATCAGACATAGATAACTCAGGGGTTTGACCAAACTGAACTTGGAATTAGTTCAGGAAACTGTTTGTTGCACCCCCTCTCTACCTCCTGATTTAGCTGTAGACTACAAAGCTGAAAAATGGAGGGCTTGTGTATATCTACTGTCTTCTCAGGAATTTCCTGGGAGACTTTTCAAGATTTCCAAGCTAGCATTTAGCTTGGCAAGGTTTGCACACACAGAGTACAGAAGCTCTGGAAATTTTGGGCCCCTTCTCCTGCCATTTGCAAGACACAGCACAAAGGGATCTTTGCCATGAAAGGTGCTTTTAGGGCAAAAGCTGTTTGCATCCATAGCATTCACCTGGGAGCAGCTGCTGGGAGCAGTGGAAATTGACAGTCAGATCTGACCCTCTGCTTTTAGGAGGAGATTCAAAGGGCCTGACAGGGAAGCTTCTCCGAAACAAAGAAGGATATTTGTGCACAGGAGCCAATATTTGTACTTTTCCTTCTTTAAGGAAGACCCTCTTCTGCAATACAATGGAGAGGGTTCCAATTAGGGAGAATCTGAGACTGGATTTTTTTTTTTTTTTTGTGCATACATATTTTGACTGAGGTCCACTGCAGCAGTGATGCACTTCTGTCATGGGCAGTGGATCCATAGGTGTACATTTTTTTACTTCTTCCTTTTTATCTGCAGTGCAGGTTTCCATTACACATTCTGTACTTCTTTTATACACACAAAATTCATGTAGAAATCAATGGAAGTCCTATGTACAGAAAAAACCACAGCAAGTGCAGCAGAGATTTGCACCGTGGATTAAGAGATTTTCAGTGCTGATCATAGAAGAATTTTGTCCAAGTTTTGTAAAGCATATTTGAATCCTTCTTGATGAAAGGCACTATAAAAATGTAAAGCTGCTGTTGTTAATGTTCCCTTGGCACACAACAGGAGGAAAGACGCCAAAATTAAAGTCACATATATTAATATTGATTAACAATTAAGCAAATACTTCTAGAATTTGATCTGCCTTTCATTATGTGCACTTGATCTTCCATTTTCAAACAGGGCATAGTTATGCCTTGGAAAATCACATCCTTGCACTCCACCAAACCACAGCTACAGATTATATATTATTATAGATAATTTTGGAAATCTGTCTGGAATACAACATAAAGCAGGAATAAAAGAAAAACTGTAAGGACATTTGTATTTGTCAGAGTCTCCCCAGACAGAGCCCCAAGGACATGATATTCTTAGAATAAAGCTTTCATTTCACAGTGCATCAGTGGGAAAATTAGCAAGCTCTCCTCGTGCTATTCCATAATTCATTTTCTTTGTTTTAGATATTGAGCTGAGCTGGTACAGTAACTTAAATAGATAGGGGAGATTTTAAGCACTGATTTGGATTCTGGCTCATTTGGGTTGTTTAGTTTTGTCTTGCTTTTTTCCTCCTTTATCCTGCAACTTCCTGGTATCTAAATAAGAAGTTGCCTCAATTTATTTTAACACTTGCTTTTTAAACGGAAAGTGCCAAATGCTGCTACAATAATTTAAAAAAAACAGAGCATTTCCTGCAGCACCAGAAGCAGTGTTCAATCCTCCGACAGTCTGCTCATCTCCACCAGTGGCAATAGGAGACCAAAATACCGAAAGCTTGGAGAGAAGTTCCTTGTGGTGAGATCAACCACCACTTTTGCCCCACCTGAACCACAATTAACAACAGGCAATTACCTAGAAGAACAGGAATTTTTGCTGTTGTTTTCTGGAAATACATGGTTATATTTTTGCAGAAAATGCCACAAATGCTTCTGAAACAGGTGTTATTCTTAACTCTTGTTTTCTACCAAGAAATTCCTTCTGTCCTTAGAAGTCCTGTGACTCCACAAACCAAAAATGGAGGCCATAGCAAAGATAACTTTTCTCGGTAAGAAAACTGTTTGAACAGAAAAAAGTCAAAAATTTGAGAAAAATGTGGTTCCTTTCTCCAGCTCTAGTAATTCCTAGGTGCTGAGGAAAAAGAAACTCTCCAGCAGAAAACTGCAGTTTGAATGCATAAATATATCTTAATAATAGCAGGAAGGGTGGAGAAGGTGGAGTCCTCACAGCTGCAACACTGCTTCAGTAACATCACTCCTTGCAAGCCCTCCTGCCTGCACAGGAGCAGAGATCAACACATGGCTTCTCTCAAGTATCCCCAGCCAAGTACTCGCCCACTTGCCAAGGGAAACTCTTCTTGTCATTTTAGGATAAGATTACCTACATCCTTGGCCCTCAACAAAAAATGTAAAGTCTGGGGGAAAGTGTGATATGCCTGGTACATAGTAGCCTAGGGGACTCATGCAGCTTTGCCTTGCTTCTGACCTTGTTCCTTGTGTACGCCTGTACAGCCTTTCAGAAAATTCAATCCTCTAACAGAACTGTTCTGACCTGCTCAGCCATGAACAGCAACTGAGCTAGAAATACACAGTCTGAGGTACTGCCTGTCATAAATAGAGTCCAAAACAGAATTATTACTTCATATTTTTAAATGGTCTGGTACATCACCCTTACACAAAATTTTGTTAGTCGCAGTGAAAGCTGTGGCTAAATGCACAGAAAATATCCTTGTTATGAAGAGAACGTTGAATTGCAGTTGA
Source organism: Chaetops frenatus (assembly GCA_013400775.1). Taxonomy (NCBI): domain Eukaryota; kingdom Metazoa; phylum Chordata; class Aves; order Passeriformes; family Picathartidae; genus Chaetops; species Chaetops frenatus. The sequence goes on from VZTR01003525.1 coordinate 227,658, forward strand.
GACAGTGAAAAAATCAGAGACATTCATAAGACATCTGTAGTAGGAAAGCCATCCCTATGCTCCACAGATAGCCTCAAAGACTTCCCTGCTGCATCCCCTTTCCATCCCCCTGCTGTTGGTAGTACTTCCCAGTGTCAGGCCGCTGGGTTTGTAAGATGGCAATCTGAAACTGGATGAAGACTGTGCCACTCAGATGTGAGAAAATTCATTCAGCTGGTAGTTTTCAATAAGAAGTGATGCTATCTGGTCCAGAGAAATCTCTTTGCCTATGCCCATCTGCACAGTGGCCAGCACACTGTGACATTATTGCAACACGAATAACAGTGGAGGCAGTGCATGATGAAAATGTGTCTTGCCTAGAATAGGCTTCTTCCTTATCACAGCTAGTAACACAGCTGTATTATTCTCCCTTTTGGAAGTGATAAAACTGTCCTTGCAAAAGAGCAAGTGCTCTAAGTTCCCAATGGCTCCTATCATCAGCTGGCATTTTTCAAATCTCTGTGAGAGCGAAGCTCTGTGGGAGTTCTACCAAGGGAAGATGAGGATGCTGTGATGATGGTAACCCCCCTGGTTATTTGGCTGCAATTCTGCTTGTCCAAAGGGTCACTACCACAACAATGACCCCAGCCCATGGTGGGGTTTGCTGAGTGCTGGAAGATCTAGTTCTTCCCCATCCTATAAGGAGCCCTGCCTCAGTCCATAGTGTGCACATTTCTTACTCCACAGCCATGTAGAAGACAGACAATATCCTTTACTGTTTGATACCTGTACTTATATAACTGCTCATACTTTGAGTGTTTGCATAAATGTTTCAGAACCTCATAAAAGTACAAGAAACGACAGGCTCCAAAAGTTAGAGAAAGATGAAGAAAAAATATTGTACTGCAATTTTCAAGTTCAATGAGTCTGCTTTGTGCCACAATCACAACTAGCCAATCACAATCCCAGTATTCCCTTTAATGTATATAAAATGTGTTTTTAATTTCACTAGGCTGCTGCTCACTCTTGTTTGAAAGGATATTTGAAAGAATATCTGTGAATTACTAGGTTTCCTAGTTTTATTACCTCTGTCATATCACCTCTTAAATTTCTCTTGTGTAAAATACAGTCTTAACCTCCTGAATCCTTGCTTATAGAGACCTTTCTTTGTGTCTCTGACAGTCTGCTTCCTTTACAGTACAGGAATGAGTGTAGCCAGACATGAACAATAGTATTGAAGCCAGGTATGTCCCTACATTTCCAAATGACATTATAGTGTTTTTGATTACAAAATATTTAATCCAACCTCTACTACAAAGCCAGGTCTCTGTCTGCATTGGCAAAACTTAGTGCTCTACCAGCAACCTTGTTTAAAGAGGGGCTATTTGGACTGCCAGCTATTTTTGGGCAGATGAGAAGACAGTACCACAAAGCATCTGTGAGCTGATTGCTGAATGTCCTCTGTGAGTGAGTGGATCTTGTTTGGTGCTGGCTTCTCACTCAGAGCTTTGTGTTCCCCTCACCAGATGGATGTTGGCAGATGGCAACAGTGTTTTGCTGTTTAATTATTTAAACTGCTTCACACAAATCTACCTTTGTCATTCAACAATAGAACAAGGTGTTTGTTGTCCATATCCTATCTTTGATAGGCTGTTTCATATTTCCCTCTTTATAAGACTGTTCTGCAGTGGGTCTCCCATGCAGGGGATGGTTCACTTGCTCTTGTGGACTGGGGCTACCAGAGAGACAGTACATGGCTATAAACCAAAGGGACAGTCCATCACTTTCACTCACACAGTCACAGAATCCTGCAGGTTGGAAAAGACCTCTGAGATCATTGAGTCCAACCTTTGACCAAAAACCACTTTGTCAACCAGACCATGGCAATGAGTGCCACCTTCAGTCTTTCCTTAAGCCCCACCAGGGATGGTGACTCCACCACCCCCCTGGGCAGACCATTCCAAAGTCTAGTCACCATTTCTGTGAAGAAATTCTTCCTGATGTTCAACCTGAATCTCCTCTAGAACTGCTTGAGGCTATATCCTCATGTCCTGTTGCTGGTTGCCTGGGAGCAGAGGCCAACTCTCACCTGGACACAGCCTCTTTTCAGGGAGTTGTAGAGCATAAGGTAACCCCTGAGCCTCCTTTTCTCCAGGCTAAACACCCCCCAGCTCCCTCAGCTGCTCCTCATGTAACTCAATCTCCAGACCCTTCACCACCCTCATTGCCATTCCATGGGCTTGCTTCAGAATCTCAATGTCTTTTCTTGAGGTAGGAGGCCCAGAACTGGGTGAAGTACTAGAGGTGTGGCCTCACCAGTACTGTGTACAGAGGGAAAATGTGTTTGTGTGTTCATCTGAAACTTTCCTTAGACTTCAATCACCTAGGGAGAGAAAGCTGACTTTTCAAGAAAAGCAGGAAATAATTCTAAGTAGTAAAGATTATTAAAAATGGTTGATGTTTCAAACTGTTGGAAGACTGTCACTGACCTTGGATTAGGGATTGTCCATCCTAGTTCTTGAGACCACCTTCAGTAGAACCGGAGGCATGAGTCTGGACTGTAACCTCTAACAGGAGGGAAGGAGTTCGTCATCAACACTAGAAGTGACATGCTTTGATTTTCTCAAAGCTCTGAAACAAGTTACTATTTTTACAAATTTTTGAGCTTCCCTCATCTCCATCTCGTCATTAGCCACAAGCATTAAGGTTTTGCCAGTTAAAAAATTGCCATAAGCCTCTTGTTTGCTTGGCTTGAGGGTTTAGTGAAGCCGCAGAATGTCAACAGACCCCATAAAACTGCAGGTCCCAAACTGTTCTCCCATTTACAACAATCCAGAGGGTCACAAGCCATTCTGAATCACACCTTGATTTCATGTGGTCCCCAAACTGCCAGCTGCAGGATCCTGATCAGGTGTGTGTCATTGCTTGTGCTGTTGGCCATTTGGTGAGCCACTCCCAGGATTCAGGTCTTAGCACACTGGTCTGTGCAGAGGCAGCTCTGCATGAAAGGGCTCAGATCCTCGGGGTGAAGGAGCAGCTATACTCAGGGTTTTTTGGTTCAGGGAAGGAAGAATGATTGGGAAAATGGGAGGGGAGGAGCATTTCAAAGCACCACATCTGACTAATTGGCCAACCTTCCAGAAAGGAATAATAAGGGAGGAGATAATTATGTGCTACTGTGAGGCATTAGTGTTGGGGAAAGAACCTCTTGGAACAGCTTTGCTGGCAAAAAACCACCACAGGTTAAACCAGCAGAACTCCAGTTATCCTGTAGATTATTTTAAAACGAAAATCAGCAACAACAAACACATTAATACAACTTAGTGAGATACTAGATACCCCAAGCTGCACTGATTGGAAACAATTGGCAGAGCCTGGAATATAAGGAATCACTTCCTGCAGCAATTTCCTTTTATTAAAAAAGCATTTAGAGCATTTGCAATCTTTTCATTTCTCAAGGATCTATTTTTAACTCTGTGTTCTCCTTAAAGACACAGTTCAGTCCAACTGAATGCATGGCTAGACCAGGTGGAGTTTGCTCAGAACACAGATATTTGCCATCCCAGCACCACTGCAGAGGCTTTCACCCAGAAGATGTTGCTGAAATCTTCTTAGACCAAGAAAATTCAGGCAAACCACCCTGCTTTCCAATCCAAGCAAAGAATCACAGAATTACGAAATGAGTAAGGCTGGAAAGGACCACAATGGGTCATCTGGTTCAAACTCCCTGCTCAAGCAGGTTCATCCTGGAGCAATTCCGGTAGAACTTCCTGTGGTACAATTTCTGCCCATATCTGCACAGCAAGGGCAATTCAAACACGTAGGTAAGAAAGGTCAGTTCTTCAAGTATTCAGCTACTTAAATGTTGCATCCTCATTTCCAACACAATTGGGAATAGTTAAATATCCAAGATCCATAGAACTTCAAAGAATCACTGAAAAAAAAAATCATAACCACATCAACTGATGACCTGGTATTCATTCCTGTTGGTGCTATCTACAGTGATTGTGAATTTTATTATTTTTATTTGTTTATTTAATAGTACCTTGGTCCAACACAGAGATTTTAAAAAAGGTTTGTTTCTGATATACTTGAAAGGACTTTTCAGTTCTGTTTTGATTTCTCATGTGAGAAAAAGAGAAAGAACATGTGATTTGGGTCAAAATTTGGGTCAAATGAAAATAAAAGTTTTCATTGTAGAAACAGCAGGCTACATAAATTTTGATTTAAATAGCCTACAAGCCTAAGAATGAGCTTGAAACAAAAATAAATTGAACACCTCCTTTAACTAATACAGAGATAAGGCTGTTTGTTCTGGTGTCCACCACTTTTGTTTTGAAGAGGGACAAACTGAAACACTCTTGACCCATGACACAGTTGCCCAAGCTTAGTTTTTTTGTTATGAAGAGAAACATTTGCCCAGCTCTGGCTTCAAGATTTCAAAAAATGGAGATCCATACTCTCTCTTTCCTGCATGGATCATCTCCTGAGGGTTATCTCTCTAAAAGAGCAGGCCTTTCGATATCAGCAACAGGATGGGATGAAGTGTGCATTTGTCTGCAAAGGGACTCCTTTCTACCGCCTGTCCCCAGAAAGGTCCCCATGCCAGCTGGGCAGAGAAAGGTCTATCAGGACAAGGTGGTAGCATGCAGAGGGGACAGAGGAATGCCCTGTGGTGTTCCTGGCCCTGCCACGGCAGCCCCACACCCTCTGCTTCTTTTGTGCTGGGGCTAAGGGAGGCTTCCATCAACACAGCACTGATGAGGAATGAGTGTCACCAGCCAGCAGGACCTGCCCCTGACACAGCTGGGACTCTGCTCCACCTGCACCCCTTTCTTGCTCCATGGAGGTCCTGAACCATCTCCCTTGTTCTCTCTTCAAGAGGGAACAGGCCAAAATACAGCTTAGGTAGGAGAGGCCCAGCAATATGCACTGAGTCATTTTCCAGCTATGTTATGAACTATCATAGGAACTGGCCTCGCTGTCAGGATGGGAAGAGGAATCACAGACCACAAGGCACAAAAACACAGCACCTGGACAGTGCTGGAACAGCATTGCCAGGTCACTCTTTTAGGGTGTGTGCTACTCCAAAGAAAAGCTTTTTTTTCCTAGTCAAATATGACCTTTCCTTTGTGTAAAGTTTTGTTGCAACTTCGAAATTGTTGATTTGGTGTCTTGAAAAAATGTTGATCTGATATCTCTTAGGACAGAAAATTTTTAGCTAGCCTACTTTAGCTCGAGCTGCCTCTCCTACTTCACAAATCAGTGTCATTTAGAGAGGGAGATTATCCAAATGGTGAAGAAGGGAATGAGGAGAGTAAAAACATGCTCATTTTATTGGCAACAGCACAACAGTGTTCCTGTCTTTGCAGTCATAACTGGTCTGCCTTTCCAGTGCCTGTGCCCAATTATAACTTGCAAGAAGCCATGTACCTCATTAAAAATTCAGTTAATTTTCAATATTTTCTAAAGTCCTGTAAATGAACAATGCACTTCTTTACTGGTTTTCATTAAGGAGTTAATAACCACATGAAGATTCTCTTTTCATCACTTTCTAAGTGATGCTCTATTTGATTGAAGAAGATAAAAAATGATGATCAGAAAATAAAAAGGAGGTTTTAAAGGCAGACTTTGTACAACACTTTAACTGTCTCATTCCTGTTATTTCAGAAGTATCACTGAGTTTCTTTTAGGCTTGGAAAAAAAAAATATAAAATTCTTTTGAAGTGCCAGTACTTGCCTTAGTCTTACTTTAATTTTAGAAACACTTGTGTTAATGGTGGGCAACACACTTCTGCCAGATAGTAGCCCAGGCCTAAGTGAAAGAAACCCCAAGGATAACAAAACTATTAAGATTTTAATTAAGATGCCATTGTCTACTACGCGACCTGTGGTCCTAATCTTACATGCTACCCTTGCAAACCTGCAGGGTACTGTCTCACAGCAGCCCTGACCCATCTCACTGGCACTCCACCAGCTACCCTGTCTCTGGGAACTGGGGTGCAGGCATCTTCTGGGGCTCTGCAGGCCAAGGGAGGTGGGGAGAGAGAGAGGACAGCCTTCATGCAGGAGTTCCTTTATCTTTAGTATAGGAGAAGAATATCATCCTTCTGTATGTAGTTTTAATTGAAATTTTCCTCTTTTCTTCGATAGTCTCTTGTAAGCCCTCTGTATAAACTTTCTACCCCAGGCTCATTTTGCCTTTTTTGATTTGCTAAGCCTGATTCACTGCTTTTAATTAGCGATGGGCAAATTTTCTGTGAAGATGTGAAATGTTGCTTCCCTGAACACAGCTCAAACCTGTACATGCTTTGCTGAGCTCTTCACAGCACAGCTTCACCCTTTTGTCCCCTCTTTCCCTGTGCCCTCCCTCAGGGCAGACAGACACCTCATGCATGTTCTCCCCTCACACATCCTTCCATCTAAACATGGTTCACTCCCTGTCTACATCCCAGTCTCACTGCAGCATCCATAGCAAAGCCCAATATCACCCTCCTGTTACCACCAAAAGAAGCTCCCTCCCAGAAATTTCCTGCAGCAGTTAAATGCTGGCCCCTTGTCCCTTGGCAGGGATTGTCTTCATAGTGGGTCATTGATCTGTGGCAGTTAATAATGAATGTTTGATGCAAGCTGGCATAACTAATTGAGACACTAAATGCTGTCATCCAAACATCCAAATTGTAATTTCTGTACTGCCAGAGATGTAGCCTTGCCACTCCTTTGCAGAGAGGGAAAACGAGGCAAAACAGGACCAAAGACATGTTGCCATCTTGAGCTATTCCATCCTGTGGTTTGAATTGTTTCCCTGAAGTCAGTGCTGGCATTTAAGAAAGGTTTCAATCCAGGAGGAATTTCGATTTCCAGAACTGAGTATTTCATATCTTGTAATCATCCTACATAGTGGAGCCTATGAGAATCAGAAAATGATACATTTAATTTTAGATCAAGCTTATAGAAGGACTGGTTTTTAAGAAAATCACTGTAGTTTCAGACAAACTCAGAACACTCAAAAAAGGGACATTTTATCGCAGGTGATTTTCACAGTCTCTTTTTCAGGATCAAATATGATGGAAAAGGAGATAGCTAAACAGCAATTGGCACTGCCACACATTTTACAAAATACTTGATTCCACTATTCTAAGGAGCAGTTATCTTAAGAAATGATTCTTAAATCAGTTATCTTTTCAGCAGGATGGATAAATAAATCAGAAGAAGAGCTAGCTAATGACTCACTGTTGTAAATTAAATTGAATTTGTTATGAATAAGATTCATTGAAACTTTCCTAACAAATAAATTTGTTTCCATCACACTGTAATTCAATAATAATATTTAGTATTTATATGGTGCTTTTAACAGCTCATGAACTTTCCAAGCATTAATTGTCAGTATTTCACAATGATATCGTGAGCTGCTTTGTTTAGCTGTCTCTCCTTCATAGGTGAGAACACTGATACCCTTAGAGCTTAAGGAAATGTTTTAGCCTCTTGAAAGTGTTGAAATTGAAATTTGTTTTACCTTTTTTGCACCTGTCCTCAGATATGGTGACCATCCATCGTGTTTTTAGTCTGTCATGGTAGAACTGGCATTTAAAATCACACCCTTTTCTTGGAGAGCTTGACATCCCCTGTTTGGAAGCTTTGTTCACCACGGTGATGCTTATCCAATATGATCTTTCTTTCTGCATTTCTCCCACTTAAAGGCTGAGCTCTGGAAACCCCGTGTCTCTGTGTCTGCACTTGGGGATAGTCCTCCTTGCTGCACCCGATGGACAGACTCTGCTCTGGCCTTAACCCGCCCTCTTTATTCCTTCTTCAATGGTCAGTTCACATATTCCTTTGGCAGCTCACATCTGTTCTGCTGCTATGAACTTCAGCTTGAGCTGCTCATCAAAAGAATCCTACAGAAAAATGAAGCATTGCATACAACATACAAGCTGGTCAGAATAAAGGCGTAGCTTTCAGGTAGTCTATGCCTGCAAAATGGAGATAGATGTCATAGAGGGTTTTTTAAAAGCATATAAGCAGAAAAGCTACCTGCTTGTTACTCATTTCTGGTTTAGAAATCTAAAACTACCACAAGGGCTTCTCTAGGACCTACACAACTTTGCTTTAAGCAAGGTTACATATGGTGAGCTACTTCTGGATGTGAAGGCAGAATTATGACAGACTTTGTCCCACTCCCATCTCCTGTGTTCACCTATGAGATGATACATGTGAGGTGGCTACTGGGGTGCTGGTTGTGGATCTCTATATCTGACAGCATTATGTGAAGAGAAACAGATGAAGCTGATTATATACACGACTGTAGGAATCTGTCATCTGGGTTTCTATCTAATACTGTGCAACACTGCAAGCCTAGAAAACTTGCAGTGCTCCAACTACCATATCACAAATGAGCCCCATCTGATATCTTCTTTGAAATCAGGATGTGGTCTTTCACAGAGCACACTATTAAGTTATGGAACTCAAAATGCTGCAGAAGCCAAAAGCAAAACCATCTCCACGAGCCCTTAAAAAAAATCGTGGAAGAAATGGTCACCAAGGGTCACAATGGTGTGGATAGGTTCTGTAGCTCAGGGACTCACTAAATGACAAACTTCCAGAAGCTGGGTCTTGCTAGTCGGAAAAGGTCTTTTATATATGACCATTTATTTATTGCATTCTTCAGGTGCTTGCTAGAGGTTGGTGGCACAAACAAAATGTTGAGGCAAGCACACCTCAAGTCTGGCCCCGAACAGATATTCTTGTGTTATGTTCTCCTTAAAGATTTGAGTGGAATACTGGCTAAAACGGGGTTATGACTCTAGGAAACCAGTTGTGATATCTCTGGAGTAGAGAAAGAAAAGCTCTTAGTGTGCAAATAATTTATGAATTCACTGTGTAACTTGAGAGGAAAAATTTGGGTGTTAATTGCCCAGTTTGATTTCTTTTTTAAGAAATCCCTAGTTCCACCTCCCTAGTTTTCTGCAAATGCACACACAAGTAAGGCTCTACCTGGAAGAACCTAAGGACCAAAACTCACAGAGAAATTTTGAATACTATGTTTTCCCCCTTCCCTTGTATCTACCACTTTGAATTGCAGATGCACAGCATTGCTGGCTGCCCTTGGTTTCTTTTCTTCTTACTTTTATCCTCTGCACTGTACACGGTATCACTTAAAGTAGAAAAACATATTTGGCCGCCTTCTTATAGCAAAACACTGAACTGATGTCTGGTGCTCCCCACTGAGATATTTTCACTACAAACTTCACAGTCAAATAAGTCACCTTGATGCCAATATTTGTCTCTGTTCCCTGATGCAATGCATAAGTTATACTGCTGTTAATTATCAGCTTGTAGTGCTTGCTTAATGGGCAACTCTGCTGCTTCAACAGGGAATTAGTTAGAACAACATTACAGTGATGAAGTAAGGAGAGCAAGCATCCATCAGTGGGTCAATTAATAATGTTAAAATGGAAGCTCTGAAATAACTCAAACAATAAAACATTGGTTCTTGTGCACATATTCAGAACTGTTGGTTGGTGAGTATGAAATGAGGGAGAGAACAAATAATCAGGGATATGTTCTTTTTTAGATACATGCCAAAACCTCCCTTTAATAACAGTATCTCTCGTGGCCTTAGCAGCTTTTATCTTTAAACTCTAGATGATATCTGCAGTCACTTTCAGTGAAGCTGTATTTGAAGCCAACCCTCACTTCTTATCAGCCGTGGACAAAGCTGGGCATGCCAACACCAAATAGGCAGACTTTGGAGTTTAAACCCCCACCTGTAAGTCACTCCTCACACACTCCCCAAAGAGAAGTCAGACTCTATTTGCACTCCTTGCAGTAACAAGAGGCTTCCCAGGCAGTGGGACTTAGCAGGGCCATGGCAAGGCAGCGAGGGACAGCTCTTTGCAGAGCTTCTGAGAGCCCATCAGGCCCTGGAGTGCTGCAAACTGGCTGGAGTTCAAAGCTTGGGAAACACCACCAGCTCCTATTTCACACAAATCCAGCTAGAGGGTTCTAAATATACTTTAAATGGAGTTTTGTAGCCACTGAGGCTGATGAGAATTTCTGTTATATGGAACCGTCATTATTTTTTTAGAAGGATTCTGAGTGATAATAGTATTCCAAGTGTACAGGTGACAGCATGTACAGGTCAGTCAGTATTATGATGCTGGAAGGCAAGGGAATCGTCAGCCAAGAACAGCAACATCCCCTGGAAATGCCCTGCCCACCCCCTGCCTTGCTGCAAAAACAATGAACGCCACTGACATCAGTGAGAAACTCAGCCTGTGTGTGTCAACAGTTATGGAGAGGAGAAGATCTGTGACATAGTTTGGGCTGCAATATACCTTCTGGGGAAAAAGAGGTGGTACCTTAAATTTAAAACAAAGAAAATCAGCTGTCACATTGTCAGCACAGAGGTACAGATAAGCAGAGAGCTCCCTAAACTTTCTGCAGCACCAAAACCATTGGAACTGCCCTGTTGCTGAACAGTTATTTTCCTCAAAACTCTTTAGTAATGTTTTAATTCAGAACTCTCTAGAGTCCCAGACCCTTTAAGTATATAAATGACCTGAAATTTAATTGCTAATCTAGTAGACTATAAGAATAAAACCAGGAATTTAATTTCCAAGCTACTCCATGATTATTATTCATTGCCCAAAAGCATCATTAACACAGTATCAAGACTGACAGAGCACTGCCATGTACCCTCCCAAAATGTCAAATGTACTTACATTTAAATGGCTGAAAACCAGGAAAGAAAGTGTTATGGCAAAATTGGTGCATTCTCTGTAAGCATGCTACAAATCAGCATGGGTCCAGTGACAGTAACAGAGTCAGGCCAGTGGATGCCAGCTGTGGACCTGGTGTCTGTTCCGTTTCTGAGCATCTGTATAAGATGAAGAATACCTGAAACACTGTAGTCTCTATATGTCTAGCAACTTTAAAATCAAATGAATCAAGATGTTGGTTATGTCATGGTAACAATTACACTGAGTGGTTTGGGATCAGGTCTTTGTCAGCAGTAGTGAAAAGCAGCAGACAAAATCATTGAGTGCTCCTATAAATAGCTTCAGAAGAAAGAATACAGTATTGAAATACTTAAAGATTGTCAATATTGCTTCTAAAGATGCAAGACGTACCACAGATGGACAAGCATTGTAAGTCTACTAGAAAAAAATCAAATTGGAAACTAACCTGCGAAAACCTAGGCAGTGTCTCTGCAAATACAATGTGCAATACATATCACTGCTTGCTGCAGAAGAAAAATTAAACAGGCCATCATTACTAAGGGGTTCAGATAAAAATATACTTAACCAGATGTTCTGGACATACAGGCAAAAATTTTAGTTATATCTACTCAGTGAGTTACTTGAGCAGGACAGTGAAGTTTCAGGTGTATCCTCACAGACTTCCCCACGGCTTCATGGCCACTAACCTTGCAGACAGCAGCATGCTACCAGCACGAAGCACTAGCCCATGAGGAGATGCAAACTAGTACTCTCAGAAGCTTAGGGAGTTCATGAAAAACCTGATAATTCTTGCATGCTCAAAAATGCTTTAGCAGTATCTGATATTTTTAATTAATTTTCTTAATAAAATTACAGGTGATTTGCTGCAGCACAGCACTTGAGGAATGCTTCCTAACAAAGCCATGAGGAAATGATAGGAAAACCATACTTTCTTCCTTGATTTGAATACATGCATTCATTTTATTGCAAAACTTCCTGCTATGGTTTCAAGGCTGCTCTTTGAAAGCCAGTTTTTGGCCCTATCAACATTTTCTTCTTCCTGTTTTCCCTCTGTCTCTGCTGAAACAAGCACTTTAAAGTCAAGGGCCAGGTCTGGGCAGAGGCTACAAGGACGG